>JAPMOQ010020855.1:290823-331419 GCA_026543055.1 Argiope trifasciata | reverse complement strand
ACCGATTTTTTCATTAATATAACTCATAAAAATAATAAAAGAATATAAAACTCATTATTTTTTTAAAAAGTTAGACTTATTAATATTTTAAACTGCAAAACTGCGCTACAACAGTTGCCGACGTTTTCTTTGAATTTTCATTCGAAAATAATAATAATTTCATTCGCAATACTCGAGGAACCATATTTCTTGATAGGTTTTTTTCTCTTTTTCGATCTTTTCAGAATATCGTCGATAATCTATCTTTTTAGAGTCTAAGTATTACCTAAAACTAATTTCCCATCATTTTTTCCCGAATTGTAATAAGTAAAATATTTTCCAGATGTATATAAATCTATTACATTTCCATAATAGATTGTATTTAATAAATAAAATAATATAAATGTTGGATTTTCTATGAATAAATATTATTTTAATTAATTGTAAAAAGTGGATCATTTTTTCCTTAGACAATCGATATTATAAGTCCCAACTTAATTTCACAGTGATGATCTGTGTTGTCGTTAAAAGACAGCAACATTTCCATCAAAGCCGGCAGATTTTCTAAACTGATAATACGTTTTAGTTGGGGTCATTTAGCTTAGAAAAATCCCAATTCCATATGTATAAGGAATTAAGACAGTCCTTATTATAAGTAGAATCCCAACTTTCTTGAACAGTGTTATCTGTGGTGTTGTTAAAAGACAGCTCGTTTCCGGCAAAGCCAGAGGCATACTTTTTGAGCTGATAATACTCTTTAGCAATGCACGCGTCCCTTAGCTCATAAAATCCCCACTCCTATATGGATAAGGGATTAATTGACTAAATTATCGGACAAAGTTCAAAGGCAAATTTTGAAAAACTGGACTTTTTAAAAACTATTTATGGTTTTTTGATGTATTGTCATTAATAAACAATATAAATACAAAAACAATTATTTAAAAATATAATATATTTTCATAAATAGGAAAATTTGTTGTAAATTCTAATGAAATTTGACCAAATTGGTTTAAGCTCTGCACAAAATTGTAATGCGGCAATATTATTTTTCTTTGCTCACAAGTTATGGTATACATTGATGAATGAAGTGAACCAAAATCTCAGAAAAATCTTGAGTTGCAAAGAAATTATGGGTTATAGATATAATTATATACGCAAATATGCATTCTTTCGGTAAATTTCCCTCTTATTTTTTTTCTAAAAACAGCTATAAATCAAATAGTATTTCAATAAAAATAAAACTTTTGGTTCATTTCATTACCCCTATTATTTAAAACGCATGCTTAAATTTTAATCTCTATTAGTTTTGGTGATATCATGTTAACGGCAGAGAAATTTTATGAAAATTAAAGTTTAGAGAAAATTGAAGACACATTTTTGCTGAAAAATATGTGACCCTGGATGATAGGTCAGGCATTCCTTTTCTTTGAAAATATAAACTGTTTTTGGAAGATAAAAGTTTGAACTGTAAGATATAATAAGAATTTTTTTTAAAACAGCCAATGTGGTCAATAACCAGTGTTTTAAACGTCGCGTATTCCTTAAGTGTTTTAATTTTTTTCTTTCTAACTTATTCTCATAAAAATTAACAATATGTTTGTCCTGTTGAGAACGATCTAATTTACTTGGTGTCCTATCTCCAAGTATTCGACCCATTTCTTCCTATTTGTAAATAATTCTCCCCTATAAATCCTTCCCTTTTAATCTTAAAGAAATTTTTGTTTAAATTTTGAAATGACTTCCCATTCTTTAGTTGTATTTTTTAATTTCTCATCTTGTAACTGAATGTAGCTGAACTTGTAAAAGGTAAAATCCATACAGTATAGAAAATAATTTAATCTGATTCAATTTGCATATTAAATGTACAATATGAGATTTAATTAAGGATTTTTAAAGTGATAGAACAGATTTGTTTTTACTTAGCGAAAAATTGCCTTTAATTTAATGCAGATTAATCATATATTTAATCCTAATTGAGAAATCAAATGCTCAGTTTTTGTATCCAGAAAATTCAGTTCCAAGAAAGAATTAAATTTATCAGTTATCGAAGATCACAGATTAAGATCGAATTCACAGATTTAAACTCATACGGAATAATTTAAAGGGTACTAGGAAGCGCCTAAACAAGAAAATTTCACCTTACAATGCATCGGTAGAGAGCAAATAGTGAACTGCTGAGAGGTATCCGTTACAGTCACATGATTTAATGAAACACCAAACGGGTATAGCCGATACTGAATAATTTTTTTGAGAACTTGTATGGTAAAATTATTGAAACTGCTAAAAAGAACAAATGCAGGCGTTACACCAGCGTCGTAATGAGCGACGCACTTTTTACACACTTTGCATTTATCAGAAGGGGCTGACACCCTCTCAAATCCTGGCAAACAGATCCTTATCGGGCACGATGGAACTTTCATGGATGATAATTTTCAAATGAGCGCCACCGGGAAAAATCTAGATAGGGGAGATAGGGTGAGAATACCAGCCAAGGTGTGGACACATCACGACTAATCCATCTTTCTGGGAGTATAGCGTCCAATATGCTCCTCACATCGAAGTTGAAATTGGGTGTTTTTCCATGGTGCTAGAAACACATCCATGCTTGAATGTGCCTGCTTCAATTATTCTGGCAGTAGGTTTGGCAGGTCGAAGTACTCTTGCAATGTCTCTGACAGATTGAAATAGTCTTGCAATACCTATGGCAGGTTGAAGTCCTCTGGCAATGTGGTACAAATGTGAGATACGTTCTGTCGTATGGTCCATGATATAGATTCTGCTGGAATTGGTCACCCACAATTCCAGCAGAAACATTTACACTGAACGCATGTGGGCGTTGTTTCGCGTACGGAATGCTAGATGCCCACACATGAAGGTTGTGCACATTAGAAATGCGTTCTCGGGAAAAAGCTACTTGTATAGTTTTGCGGCTTCCAAAGCATTACCATTTGCCAGATCGTGCATAATATTTTATGCACGATCCGCCTTTACCTTATTACTGCACGACATCATAACTTCTAGAATCCATGATAACATTGTTTTACTTGCACATCTAGAGATTACGATGTGCTTCTTGAAAGGCTGCTGGAGTTCCCGACTGTGATTGGCTACCTCCTTTCTTTTCGGTTCTTGCATGAAACTTGGTTGGTAAACTGACATTGACTTTTTCTACCCCACGGTGGTTCAGGGTAGGGTGCATGGGATTACGTTGATTTGCTATTCCATTGGCTGTTTGCTTACAGTTTGTGCTGTCTGGATGAAGTATCTTTGGCTTTGTTATATAAGTTCAAGTGAGTTTATCATGTATTGACATGGAATTTTTCTTCCTCACAAAGGTATGAGGAATAGGATGCGTGGAATTGCGTTGATCTGCTATCCCACTGGTTGCTTTCTCGCAGCTTGTGCTGCCCGAATGAAATATGTTTTGCTAAGATTTACGCATGGTTTCTCGGAATTTATTTTTGCAATTTAAATGCTGGAATTTGAAAGTTAATTTCTATCAAGAGTAACTCCTAGATACTTGCTTTCCTGAGACCTGGGAATTTCATGGTTATTGATTTCCGCTTCAGGTAATTTTATTTGATTAGTTTCTCTATGGAATAGAACTGTATTTGTATTGGTCATATTTTTCCCAATTTTTTACATATTTTACCATTTACTAATCATCTTGAGGTGCCTGTTAAGTTCTATCTGTATATATTTTGGGTTTTAATTTTAGTAAACTAGAGCTTTATGCATTCCATTACACCATCATTTAGTAGTTCACCACTTGAGTTCTGCCTATGCATTGTTAGTGCAATTTGTTTGTAGTCAGAAATCTACCTCAAGATTGAGTGGTCGAATTTAGTCTTAAGGTCATGTTATCTAACTACAAACCCTAAAATCACGAGGTCGATCCTACCTATCTCCAATAGGAACATACATAATAATCAAATTTACAGTAAAACTATAATTTAGGAAGGAATATTTAAAAATGAATTTCATTGTGATATTTCTATGATATTGGAATAAGATATTGTTTTGATAATTTATTAAATAGTAGCTCAGACTCGTTTACTTAAAATCACAATTTCTGAAATAGGGCTTAAATTAAATACATCATTTCATCACAATATTTTGCAAATCAAAACTAACCACCATTAATTAATAATCATAAAATCCAATTTCAGCAAACACAATCTGATTTATCTTAGATTGCATTCTAAAGAGTACACTTCTGCAAAAAAGTAGATAGAAAAGTAGGTTCTACATAGAAATATTTTATGAAAATAACACAGTTTTATTATTCAAAGTAAAACACTAAAGAAAAACTAAAATATTTGATGGCACGCCTCTTTTTTTAAAAAAAATCTCAGAAGTCAGTAAACAATCATCATCTGAGAGCCATCAATTTTAAGTGCAGTTTCATTTCTTCTTTTAAATAACTGCAGAAAAACCGTAAGAGTTTCTATCAGTATTACTACGGCATTCATTAAAGCCGATAAATGGAGAAAAAGGTAAAATCTTTTGGTGAAATAAAGCGGAAATAATTCTCCCATCCCTTGCACGAGTAGTTCTTCAAATAGCATATCGAATTCCGAACAATCAGAGAGTAGCTGAAAATAATAGACGGCGTTTCGTTAGTTTTCTATAGATATGAAATTTTGCATGATTTAATAAATTTTCTGAAAAATATCTGAGTATTTGACATTTTTCAAAAGACAAATATATAACAGAAATCAAAAGCGGGAAAAATTGGAAAGTCAAACGGATAAATTTATAATTTTCGGTTTCTGAATTTGAAAAAAAAAAACTTTTTCAATGAAATAAACAAATATACTTAACAGTGGAAATGCTTAGTATTGAAGCCTGCAACTATCAACATCAAGAGAAAAAAGGATCTAACTCAACGAATCTGTAAAGAAATTGAGTTTTTCAAAAGAAATTTAATAAATGGTAATTTCAAATGCATTTATGCATAATTTTGCTTACATAGGACACAAAAAAGCAGTTAAATACGCCAAATACTGCCTGATACAGGAATTTTCTAAATTCATAGGCGAACATTTAAGGGGTGACTGAATACATCTTAAAAAGCAATTTTGACCAAATAATTCGTTGACGGACAGCAAAGGATGAACCCCTAGATGGGGCTGTAATCGAGCACATAAAAAGTGACTTTTCCTACACTTCGCCATCTTTACAGAAAGTATGATTGCGTACAGTTGTCGGGAAAAGGTGGACATGCATTTTATATGTGGTCTGGATAGTGGGAAGGCTTTTGAAGTTGCAAGACTGTACATGTAGCGTTTCTCGAGAAGACACGAAGGGAAGGATTGGTCGGAGTGGGCCCACACCTTAGCTGGCATGCTCAAAAGATTCTACTATATTTTACCTGTTGGGCCATTCGAGAAGTCTCATCTACAAAAGTCCTATCCTCTCAGAAAGAGGGGCCTAGTGGCCAAGATATCTGTTGCTTCCGCGCCGTTCGAGAAATGATGGATGTGTTTGAAAAAGTGCGCCCCTGACAACGTTGCCGGCGTAACTCTTGCATTACTGCAACAGGTTTCTGTAATTTGCCATGACAGTGGTCAATAAAATTATTCAGTACCTCTCTATCAGTCTGGTGTTTTGTTGTTTCATATGGTAGTAAAGGATACCTCCTAGTGGCTCAATGCTTACTTTTCACCCAATCATCATACAGTAAAAATTGGTTGTTTCAATTTTTCCTATCACTCTTTAAATTTTTGCCTACGGATTATGAAACAACCTGTATTTTTTTTGAAAAGCAAAATTTGCATCAGAGGGTGAATACCAGTTAAAATTTCTCTATACTTCTCTTCAATAAGCATTTCTTGTCAGGGTTAAAATTGGGTCGGCAGAAAGCCACGATACGACTTCTCATACCAGACAGATCCGAGTTCAGTTGGAAGGTAAATAATTCTAATCATGCGATAATGTGCTACACGATTGTAACAATATATATAAACGTATATCTCTCTTATTGATTAAAAAATATAGGAAAGACGATCATCTGAATACATAAATGACTTCCATTTGTCAACTGATTATATTTTGTGTTTATATCATCACTGCTGACGATGCTTAGCCCCAATCTTCAATACTCGTCGGTTACTTTCATTCAGCGTTTTCTTTCGTCCACCAAGTTGATTTGTTGAGCTTACATTGCCTCGCTTCTTGTTCTCTGTCATGATTGTAGACATCATATCTCTAGAAATGCTTAAAAGCTGGATTTCTCTGGTCACAGTTGTTCCAAATATTCGAGATCCTAAGTTGACCTCTTTGTAAGTTTTAGAAATGTTATTTGACGCATTCGATAGGACGTATGCAACTTCATAAAACCTCATACTACTATGATTTATACCTTTTTATATTTACAAAAATAGAGCTAGCATTGTATCGCAATGCTCACGAAAAGCTTTCTTAAACGCCAGTTTTAATCGTATTTCATTGCTTTGACAAATATTCGCATAAATACAACTGAAAGCTGTGTAGAAAAAATAAAATCTTATGCATCTGTATCTTAATCAAATGTTCAAATCTTGAATTCAATTTAAATAAAAAAAAATTCCAGAGTAAAATCGCGAAATTCATAAAAATCGTATAGTATGTTTCCTTTGAAAGTGGTCAAAGCTTGAGCACTGACATTTCAGGCTTACAACAAGACGTATACAATCTCATTAAGCTACATTATACTATCATGGTATATACTTTTCATATCTAGGTTTATATTTTAATGCTTACGATAATCAGTCTTTATTGTTACTTTTATTTACAGTTGTTTTCATAATTTTGGTAATCTTTAGCAACTTTGAGCTTCATAAAACCTCCTAACAACTATCCCATCCTATACTCTGGGCTGTATTTCAGTCTATAATCAAATTTTCAAAGCGTAGACCCGATTTTAATATAATCATTCGCATACGAAGAATTAAATTTTCAGAGAAAAATCACTAGAGGTCTGTAGAAAATAAGTCGGTATTGTTTTAAATCAATAAATATTAAAATACTCCCTGATTCTTCAATTTCATTTAATTATTTTTATCAAAAAAGTAGTTCTTTGACATTTGATATTTTATCTCAAGAGATAGATTACATAAACATTTGTTTTCGTAGATTAAAATGACTTTTATAAATAATGTGAGTTACTTTTTATTCAGCACTAAATTGAATTGTAAATCATGATTCGATACAAGTATTTCCTTTCGAAAAAAATCGTTTCATAGAAAATAAATATTTAGAAAATGTATCTGTTTACTTACTACTTTCATTTTTTTTCTCTCTCAAAAATAATTTCAAATTGCATTTACTATGGAAGAATATCAATTGAGATATTCAGGAAGCAGAAATTATAGTTTTGCGATGTTGTCTCCTGAGTATCTGCTTCTTTATTTCTGCTTCGATTTAATATTTCATTATCATACATTTCTTTTCAGGTTATTAAAATTCCACTTTAGTAAAGGAATTCTTTACCGATCTCGAGCTCCATTGAATTTTTAGAGTTCCATTGCTATTGTCTAAAAGGAAGGCAACGGTGGCATGATGGTAAAGTCCCAGTTTGTTATCCATAAGGTTTCAGGCTCGAGAACCCACACCACTGAAGAACCATCATGTATGGACGTCTGTTCCACGTTAAATTTAGAGAAGGGGTGACAGCTTGGTGTCGTCCTAATCATTTGATCATGGTTCAAAGCTACGAGCTCCGTCATTAAACAGTTCTAGTCCCTTTACAATGGGACATTAAATTTACTGAAAGGATACTACTGATATATTTTTTTTTTGAAAATTTTCCATTTGAAGAAATAAAACAATAAAAATGTTAAATTATGATAAATTTTAACAAAATGCTTTTTTATTGGGATAAATATTACCTGCAGTTGCTTTGGTGCGACAGCAGTGAATTGTCATTGAAACGGAAAATAAATTTTCACTAAAACTTTTTAAAAAGGGATTTGGAAAAATTTAGTTACGTTTTTAATTAAAAACTAAACCTTTTTTTGTTTTGTCACTATATTTCGATGAATAATATACTTAAACGCAATTTGCATTCTTTAAAAATAAAAATTACGCTTTCAAGTGATTCAATTTAATTTCCATGAAATGTTGACACATATATAGAGGATAAAATTGTATAGTATTTTGTTCATTATGTTTCTCTTATGTTGTTGCTTTATAATTTTGTAGGCATTTTTTCTTTACTTTTCGTTCCCTACTATTAGTTCACACTCTCTCTATATATATTTATTTATATACTTGTTCAAATTTTCAATAGCTAATATTTTTTTTAATTCGTCCACTCAAGTTCAAATATTTTTTTAAAAACTTATAATAGATGGTAGTTGATGTAAATACAGTTTTCTTTTTCGATTATTCTTTCATTAAATTTAACTCATTTTTAGTACTTTAAATAGAGTTTTAGCAATTTGTAATGATAATTGAAGCCAACAGGCAGTAGCTCAATCTGTAAAATGCATGGATTTCAGTATATTTCATGTGAAGGTAAGGAATGTGAGTTCAATTCTTGCGAAAATCAATCCTTTTCTTTGATACTTCATAATTTTTTTGATAATTATTTAAGATAACTGACTAAAATAAAAAAAATCTTTGTTCACTTAAATAGGAATTGAATTATATTTTATATTACTTTTTAAATTATAATTTTTGACAGTTTTCCCTTCTGATATTAAAAAGGTGTGTTTACAAATTTCTCTCAAAGAAGTATTACTTTACTCCTTAAGAGAATGTATTAGGAGTGAGGAAATGAAAGGAAAGAAATTTCAAGCCTGCATTTAAAGGAAATATAAATTTTCCTTTAAATACATTTCCTTTAAATTTATCAACAATTATTCTCCGAATCGCCCTGAAAAGCTAATAGTATCTAATATTTTAATTTTTTTTCTACATTTTCAGAAGTAAAACAATAGCAAAATTTGCTTATAATCGTTAAAATAATAATTCACTTCATCTAGATGCCTCTGATGATCATTTGGATCTCCAGGAATATTTACGACTTCTCCCGACAAACTCGTGATTTAATGATCGAACATTATTCCAAATTGGATGCATAAAAGTGTTATGAAGTGTATATCTGCCATTTTATGAAACAGGATGTATTAATATTGATAAAAATAAAGAAGTAATTATTTCAGAATAGTAGAGAATGGTCAGTAAATTAAATTCTAAAGCAATAAGTAATAGCTTCTTGCTCTTTTAAATATATAATCATGAAATATTGAATATGATTAGAAGTCAAAACGCGCATTCAGTAATACCTCATATTCTCGAGGATATTTGGATACATTTTGAGTAAGGATAAATAGCGCTGTAACTGAGATTGTCTAATTAATAAGTTAATTTATAAAAAAAATGCAATTTTAGTAAACCCTTCAGAATATGATCATGGATTGAAATAAATTAAGGCTGATTTTCCATATCATAAAACTCCTTCTTCAAACAGAAGGCATTAAAGAATAATTCAAAATTCCTGCCCACTTATCCTAACTACACCTAATCCAGTATGCAAGTAAAACGTCATTATAAATAAATAAAAAAATATTAAAGCTTTTAGTTATTCAAATTTAAAATTATGTATTGAATGAACAGGAAAATGGAGTATGGCCTAATACGTTTTACTGAATTATCACGCTTTTAAGAACTTCTAAGCCTATTAAAATAAAGTAGAGCCTTCAAGTACAGAATCTAAATTGTTCTATATTTGTTTTCAGAAGCCTTTGTTTTATTTTCTAGAGAATAAAACTTCATGCGTATTTTGATTGAGAAGTGGTTGATTCCATCGATTGCTAGGGAACAAAATATAATGAAGTTTACAAGTGAAGGAAAATGGATTTCGCTTGGGGAAATAAACCTTGATTTAATCAGCCGTCCCCTTTGTTTTCTTAGCAAATTATAAATATGTGAGAGCTCAGATATTGTCATCGATTTTGAGTGCATCATTAATTCACATTTCAGTTTAAGTGATTTAACGAACTCAAAAATTATTCATTTTCAATGCAGCAAAGCGAATGCAAATAAATTTTTCAGAAATACAGCTTAAAAAATTAAATTTTCCCTATAAACAGAAGAAATTTAAAATCTATAACGTAGATTTAAATCTCTGCTGGTAACATCATACAACGGAAGCAAACGGAAGGACTGCAAACAAATTTGATACAAAGACTGTACAAGAGATGAATTCACTTAATTTGAAAAAAATATCCAACCGAAATATCCAACAGAGATCGACTTTTCCCGAAAGGAATAAATTTTAACAGAACAAACGACTGAAGTGGATACAGAAACAATATTAATATTTATTGACTAGTTTCTGGTCACTTTGTCATCAAACCACGTTAATTAAAGGTAAGGAAAATATATTGCTTAGCATTTCAGTTTGCAGGAACAGAAACATATTAGGACGAAATTGCACAAGAGGAGCAGTTATTAATCGTATCTAGCATGATGTAGGGAAAGGCATTCCATGTGACTATCCTTATTCACCTACAAAATCCAACATCAATGGATAGTGCGTTCAACATCAGGTCTCAAATGATCAGTTGTGATGCTTTGCACATGAAATGTCATTAACTTCTTCAAGTTATTCAAGTCTCAACAAGATACCGTCATCATTACAGCCGGAAAAATTGACATGAAGCATGACAACGAATGCAAGCTTTAGTTATCCTAACCTATTTTGCATAAATCCTCTTTTTAGGAAGCATGCATCTCAAAAATTATTCTTTTTCAAATGTCAGAAAAGGAATCAAAATAAGTATATTAAATATAATGCCTACTATAAAATTGTTTTAAAGATGATTAAAGTTGCTGAGAATTAACAGTTTAAATATAAATTTACCAAGCAACTATTATATAAAATATTTTTTATTTAATAATTATTTAAAACGAATATTAAATGTGCAAGAATTCGTAAAATGTAAAACGTACAAGAATTTGTACTGTAGAAGTGAAATAATTTATTAACTTAACATAATTCTATTTAATTATGTGTCAAATAACATAAAAACAGAAACGATAAATTTTAAAAATGAAGCTTATTATTTTAGATGAAATCTTTTAATAGTATAATATAACTAAGTAATACTATATAAAACTAAGCTTTGTTCATTGAATATTTTTCTATAAAAATATAACTGAGTCAAAAAAAAAATAAAGTGAGTAAAAGTGAGTCAATATTTGGAAGTGACGGAAACAGCAATAATTAAGTGATATTAATGGTGAATAAAGTAATATACGAAAAACATTAACATCAAATCATCACTTTATTTAAAAAAATTAAGTAATGTTCAACAAAAATATCTTCAAAAACTAAAAAAATATCAATAAAAAATTATGTCAAAATTATTAACAACTTTAAACACAACATAGATGCTGGGAGCCAAAAGATATTAAGAAATAATTTTTCATGCGCACATGTTTTAAAATAAAGAAATAAGCTTGATAATTTTAAAAAATTTCAAATCTTGAATATAACTAGTGTCAATTTGATCTGATCATATCTAAAAACTTATATCTGAATTCAAAAGTATGAAATAAAGCTACTTTTTGAAATTTTAGTTTTATTTTCTATAAAATAACTTTAAACTCATAAATAGAATTTGCAGAAAGTGCATCATTAAAAAAATGTTTTTTTTCTTCCGTGGCAAGAAAAGAACTAAAGAAATAAAGAATATTATCTCAATTTTTTTTTTACAAAAATTGCTATACGTTTTTGCAAAAATAAATTGCGGAACAAGGATATTTTCATGAAAATGTTCTTGTACCATAACTTTTATGATCGCATAAATTTTATTTTGGGTCATATAGACCCGAACAGAACAGCGGGGTTAAACCAATTTATTCAAATACTGACAGACTATTTCTTTAAATGATGATTAAATGATTACCTGAAAATGTAAATGATCTGGTCACATTATTAGATCCATCACACAATTTAAAAACATTTCATAAAAAGAGTTTGATTTCATTCAAATATTTTTATTTACTTATGTTTATCTTCCAAATTAAAGCAATATTTTTAATTACTTTTATAAAAATACTAATGAAATTAGGAAATTAGGTTATTTTTCAATATTTAGCCATGTCATCTTTAGTCGGCATTAGTTTCCCTTTTCTTCTTATGAATGCTGCCTGAAACAGTCCGTTTCTTTAATCTCCTTGTGAAGATTTAGAACAGCAGGACAGAGGATTTGTTCAGATCGACATGGTCTGTTGGTGACAATGAGACACATTTTTTTCAATCGATTGAACAGTCGAAGGAAACTAGGAAAAAAATCATATCTATATGTACAACCATGTGGGAAGTGTTTGGAACCCTGTAATGTGTTATGTTCTTAAACTAATATAAGAAATTTTTGCCAAAATACACATTCAGTTATGCGGTTTTGATTTATCAAGAAAATTAGAGCTAAAAAACAGCAATAAGGGAAATCCTGGAGTTACAGAGTTTTCCATGGTGGCTGACAGTATAATGATCTTATTATTTGATTTATTATTTGATCTTTTAACCCTCCGGGCGCCCAGTCATTCTGAGTATGGCTTCTCAAAAATTTCTCTCTATCCGTCAATAGGTTGCTTCAAAAAAATATCAGCTTCACACGAGACAGTGTCCGAAAAATAAACGAGCATTTTTCACTTCCCCTCTTTCTCAGCTGCGGGGTTCCCATTAACCCAGTGGGGAGACTGGTTTGCAATCTGTCTGGTTATCTTATCTTACTGATGACCACATTCCTTCCCTCCCTTCTTCACTCACCAACTTTATTTTCATATTAGCAATATGTAATTTCGAACTAAACGGGGATATGAATTCATATCTTTGAAAGGAAAAAAAATATTTTGCATAGAGGTCTTAAATTTGTAAACTAAATTTTTTATATCATTAGATTGACTATCATCTGTAATTATTCCAACATTTTTAGAAAAGGGACTGTGCTATTAATTGTCTTTTTCTTATATATATATATATAAAAGAAGAAAAGCATTTAGAAACATAAATGTGCTAAAGTCATGCTACACATTTACACTTTTTTGCATATTATATAAGTAATATTTAATGTAAATAAATATTCTTTTTTCAAACCGCATATAATTTTTAAAATTTGTGTTTCCTATAATTTATTTTTAGAGACGTAATTTAAGATATCTTTTTCACTGAGAGGTGAAAAATTTACATCTTAATTATAACATCACACCAATTAATGTCGTTGCTCTTTCATAGAGAAGCATATGCTACGATAATTCTTTGCTTTTCTTTGCCTTTCAAAGCTGCATTTTAAAGCTTTTGGAATTTATATAAATGTTGGAAAATATAACTCAAGGTGTCCTTGCATTTAATATTAATAGAATATTTTTGTTTCTAACTCAAAATTGTAGGACAATTTTCAAAAGAATTTGAAAGGAAAGAAAACAGATTTTTCACTAAATTTTTTTTTAAATTTCCAACTGATGAAATCAGTTTTTAATGAGATATGAAGCGATATTAATTGCAATTCTCTCACAGTAGTATTCGTGATTTATTTTATATGTAACGGTCTTATAGCCTTATTTGTATGAAATCAAAACTTCTTTGTAAAAATAATAAATTGTGATTTTTTAAAAAATGTAATTAAAAAAATACTTAATATATTTCTACCTGTTTTGAATAAAAAGTTATTTGTCAGTTTAAATACAGTTTTGTTTTTAAATCAAGTATCGCTTTTGGCAAGAAAACACTTTTCAGTGCTTCAGCGCAATATGTCTTAGAATCTATCGTTGAAAATATCAGAGTTAACAGATACGCTCATTTTTTTAAAAGTTCTGATTGACAGAATGTGCAAGTGTATGAATCGAATGTTCCAAAATAAATAATTTTGTACTTGTCATATTCCTAAATGAAATCAAGGCAAAACAGAATATAAACCGTAATTAAGGCTATTGGGAATGATAACAACAGCATGTTTGTAGCAACTAAGCAACTTTCAAAATTAATTTTACTAATATTCAACTAAAATTTTTGGATTGATTCTTCATACAAATTTTTTAATGTTTTTCTAATTCAAAGAATCAGATCTTGAAAAACAGAAGTACTTTTGAGAATAAGTTCTTCATATTTAAATACTAATTAAATGAATTGTTTAATTTATATATTGTTCAAAAATCTACAGCTTATTTGAATGATTTATTAATAACGTAATGAATGCAGAAATAATATAGTGATTAATGTATAGAATATGTACATTAATCACTAACAGAATCAGGTATAAATCCAAAATTAAATTCAATAAAGTAGTGAAAACTTAATTTGCATTGAGCATTTTATTTCTATTTTCAAGCTAATGTTCATTTGATTATATTCATTGCGCTGACGATTCCTATTTCTTCATGACACTCCAGAATAAGTCATTAAAACGCAAGATTTTTTTTCTTTTCAAAATTTAATCTTTACAAATATTTTGAAACTATTAGTATGATATCATTTGAAATTGTAGAAACATTTTTAAATAGTTTTAGAAAATTATTATTTCAAATTGGGATTAGTTGCTATGTATATAAAGTATCTCATATGTCACATTTAAAAAATAGTTTCCTAAATATTTTAAAGTGCTCATTAAAATATTCATTCATTCATCATCAAACTCTTAATGATGTCGTTATTCTTGATTTCATCAATTATGGCATATCATGTGAAAGATTTTTACATCGTGTTATTCAAATAAGCCATTAAAAAGTTCTTAAAAATTTTAACTGAAGTTACTGTTTAAACAAAGCAGATATTTTTTCTCAACGTGAAGAAAGTAACGCCGGAAAGTTACGGTAAAATAACAAAATTGATTTCAATTTCATTTCTATAAAAAAGAATTGTTACAAATTACTTCTAAAATTCTGAATTGTTTTTAAAACCTGAATAAAAATTGTCCCGAAAACGAAAATTTTGTCAAAGGAAAGTTAATCTTTTGAATTTTAATGTGACACAACAATTGCCAATAAGATTTTCTGCTTGATTAAATTTAAATTAAGATTTAATAAATAAGAAATAAGAAATTTAAAAAAGATTCTAATTAGTGATTATCTATTGGTCAGGAAGTAATTATGTTCCAAATCTTATAAATCCAGGACCAGCTGTTTATATTAATTTTTTGTTTATTTTGTTTTCTAGCTGTTTTCTAATTGATTTTTTTGTGATTATCGTTTCTTGCGATTTACAAAAAAAAAGAATTTTACAATATGGCTATTATAAATATATTACAACTTTTGATTCGGAACCTATAATATAAATTTACATTACTGCGAATTAAATAAAATAAAACACAAAAAATAAATTAATTTAAACACAAATAATTAAATTAAAACATGAAATTCCTTGCAAGTCTTTATGCCGTATTTTTAAATAAATGAAAAAGAAAATTGAAACATTTTTACATCAAAAATCAAATTTTAACAGACAGTCTTTATTTCTTAACTGAAAATTTGTCAACGTATTCATGTCATGAATTTTGAGGCAAAGTAGTTAAATAAATATATAAAATAAATTATTTAAATTATTTTTATTTTTGTCATTCTTTTGAAGGCGTTACACGTATTTTTAAATTGTTTAATAGCAACATTTTACGTAAAAATCTATTTAGAAATATTTTGCTTTACTAAGGAATGTGTTCGTAAGTTATTATTTTGGTAAGTAAAATTTAGTGAGAAGATTTTGTTTCTCATAAGTTTCTAAAAACCACATGAAATATACTTCCTACTTAAATCATTTAACGATAAGGAATTCTTTTATGACCGCTAAGTGCTTCTACTCGGTTCTCTTTAGGGGGTTATCGTAAAGTAATCTATCACTGACAAGAAGGTCATTAACGGAGGGGAACGGCACAGAAGAAAAAACACGTCTTCGCCCTTTTCGACGCTTCAATTGAAAGTAGGAAAAAAACGTTTGCGCCCGTCTCGGAAACAACTGAACAGAACGAAAAAACACGGTTACGCCCGTTTCGGAGGGTTTGTGCCTTCCAGAAAAAGACGTTTCCGCCGCTTGGAGGGTTAATATAGGAGTGTTATGCACGTGTTCTTGATACAGAACGCTTCCAAATGAGGCAGAACCGCATCACAGCCAGAAATTGTCAAAATTCAGATCAGTGTCATCAGTTAATAAGTGTTATCTAGAACGGATAAAATTTCAGGATCTTACGCAGTATCTTCTGTATTATTGAGAAGGGACGAAGAAAACAGTTAAATAAGCAAGCAATCTTATATTGATCCTATCATCAAAACTTCAAAAGATTCTAGGATTATCTATTTTTTGCCAATGTCGCCAAATTCGTCACGACGTTTGTTATCAATCCCAAGGATCACCGATCATATAATTATTTAGCATCCAATAGAGTGGTTTGCAAAACTATCTTTCATTTCATGGAATTGGCTGTGCTGCCTCTTGGCAGCCTCTTCATTAAAGAGGCTTCATATGTAATTGGAAAAAAATTCGTTAAATAAATAATAATGTAACTCTCCTAAATTTTAAGTCTTAAAATTTTAATTTATAGAGTTTATTTCAATTTTTGTTCCAATTTTCTGATTTCAAAACCAATCTTTCTTTAATTTATTTTGAATAAACCTTCAAAATCTATTAAGGTTAGGGTTATATGATTATAAGCATTCAGGTATGGTATGGTATTGTGTGTTTTACTGGCACAAGGTTCAATTCTGGACATGCTGCGCCATCTACAAGTATTTATATATAAGCATTCAGGAAAATAAGTCGAAACTCCAAGAACAAGAGAGAATAATGACTTCAGGAACTCCACATAACATTTCTCATAAATTTCAACACATGTCCTTCTCAAAAGAAATAATAAAATAAATAAAAAACCCTTACCAGATATTTAAGATATTAATGAAAACAAAAGATACAAAATACAAAAGATTCTAAGTATTCAAATACAAAAATAATCACAAACACTTATCTACTGTTCATCTCCTGCTATTAGTTCACACTCCCCACTATATATATTTGTTTATATATCTTGCTTTAATTTTTAATCGTTAATGAAATATTTTATTTATCTATCCATTCGAGTTCAATACATTTTTGAAAACTTGTAGGGGTGACATTTGATGTTAATGCAGTTTTTTTAAATATTAATTCATCTTTAAATTTAATTAATCTTTAATACTTTAAATATAGTTTTATAATTTTGCAATGAAATTTGAAATCAATAGGCTATCACTCAGTCACTAAAATGCATGGATTTCGGTATTTTTTACGTGAAGGTGAACAATTATTGAGAAAATCAATAATTTATGTTACTTAATATTTTTGATAATTATTTAATAAAAACTAATAAATAAAAAATTTCTTTACTGACCTAAGTAGGACTTTAATTTAATTTTTTTATGTTTCTTGTTAGTAATATCATGGAATATGAGTTTTCCTAAATTCATTTAAATGCAGATTCCAATTCATTCCAAAATTATAATTGGTTTTCTTAAATTTCTTCACATTTTTTAGCCGAATGTAAAGTAGACTGTTACTGTAACTGTAAAAATGTCATTTCCGTCTATACTTTTGTATTTAATAAATGCAAAAATATAAATTATCTTGTGAAACATAAAGCTTTTTTTCAGATATTCTCTTTATTTAATTAAGTATTTGATCTTTTTTAGAAACTTTTAAATTAAAGGTCGATTATCGATTTTCTCGATTATTCGAATCGACTATGACGCAAAAAAATATCAGGAAAATAAAAGATATTAAGAAAGATAATTGGAAGAGATAAATTTGCGTGAATTGTTGACAAGCGAGTCAAATTACAAATTTCGCTTTCAGAAAAATGACATTTAATCACTTCTCCAAGAAGACAATTTCGTCTGTCCAAAAACTGGCACTATGCGTAAATCACTGATTAATTTATAGAGCGAAATTGCTAGAGAAAACAACATAATTGAAATGAATTACATTAAACTATTTGAGTGCCTGAACAAATCAAAATAATCCTAGTAATAAAGATTGAACATTATCTGTAAGTAGTTATTTCTTGGGGAAATTTTCTTATTAATTGCGATGTTTTCATTAATTATGACTTCGATATCAAAGACACGTGAGCAAAAGATGTCAGAAATCATGTAGAGTTTTAGCGTCATCTCGAAATAAAAGTAAATAAACTGAATTGCAGAAAAATATAAAAAAATATATAAATGTAACCTTGAAGTCAAGTAAAAGATTGTTTGTGACAAAGAATAATGATAATTGTTTCTTGGTTAAATATTTCATATATGGCAATATGAAGAATTGTGAAGATTGCCAATTATATCAAAAAGAGATGAAACAGGCATTATAAAATAAAGGAATAAAATGTAAAAAAATCGATGCTGAAGGACTGATAGTAAGTTCCTTCTAAAAGCAAAATTTAGCACAGTATACTTTCAAAAATTAAAAAGCAATAGCATGATAATGTTTGAGGTTTGCAGGCAGCTATCGGTCGGCTATGTAAGCCAGGTGAGCGTCTCCTGTTCTTTCGGTAGACAAGACAAGGACAAGAGTACCATGTGACTTCATGAGTCGTATTATCTTTCACAACACATTTTAGCAAGGAGCATATTCACAAACCTCACAGGTAGTACGCAGAAAAAATAACAACCTTCGCCAAATCGGGATTCGAATCTGGAATCCCCAAGTTGAGGGAAAGACGCGTTACCCGTGTGCTAGGACACCGACTCATGTTTCGAAAGACTACGAACGAAACATGCAAAATAGCCAAAGACTGCCAATTATATCAAAAAATGAGATAAGAATAGGTTTTTAAAAATATAAGAACAAAATATACAAAAGTAATTGGCATTGAAAGGTATGCTAGTAAGTTCGTTCTAAAAGAAAGAATTAGCACATAAATTTTCAGTAATTCATATATAATGCAGAATTTCGTTGTTTAATATTTGTAATACCTAAAAACGTGTTTCTTTCTCAAAAAAAAAAAACTTTGCATTTTTATTGCAGATAAAAATAAATTTACATAAAGAAATATTTTACAAACATTGATAAGTTATGCTATTTTGAACATTTATTAGTTCAAAGTTTTAGTTATGGTTGCTTATTTTTATTTATGGAATTCAAATTGCATTTGATTTATGGAAAAAATCAAAACTGCAATCTTTAGCAATTTTCTTTTCAACAAACATGAAGGAAATCATGATCATGAAACCTCCCAAATCAACTACATTTTACTCCCATCACATGAAAAGTACAATAAATAGAATAGATTACAATATAAAAAATATCATTTATTAGATTTATTTACAATCATAAAAATGCAAAATACAAAAAGAGATGAATTAATTTCATAAATAGGGCCAACAAAAGCGCTTACTGCAAGCTGAAAAATAATAATGACGATTCTCATTTTAAAATCACACTGTAGGATTTGAAATCGAGGGCAGATAAAATACGATAATAATATGAAGAGAGCAACAACGAAATTTTAAAAAAGAGAACCTACATTAATTTATTTGATGGCTGATCTTTTGAAAGAACATAGTTTTTCCTACAGCTTCGAATTATTACAATTCTTCATAAGATATTAGCAAAAATACCTTCAATTTAATAAAACAATTGAAATATGAAAATGAAGCAAAAATAGGAAAATGAAGCAGATATTTACAATCACAGAATTCTGGAAGAATATATTTTAGATGCCAAATCTCAAGCTTATTTATTAATATTTTTTATAAAAGAAGTATATAAAACAAAAATAATTAATATTTCTAAGTAAAAAATAATAATTTAACCATTTAAGGGAGCATTTATTTCTTGCACTTTCTTATATTTTACCAACAATTAAACATTAGTATTTAATCAAATATATTTTATTTAAATGAATTTTATGTTTATATTTAAAATTTACGGATGAGAAGAATATTTCTCAGGGAACCATTCACCGTCATAAAGAAAATTTAATTTAATGGCGATTATTCGCATGAATTGATGAGGCGCATGTTGCCGTACCCAAGGGGACATCGCATTCTGCACGCATGTTGCGAGTCCTCTTTTCCTGCCCTTTCTGATACATTTCTTACATCATCTCTAGTTGGGAACCATCTTTGGCGTATGATTTCTTACACCGGCTGAGCGCATATCATCCGGAATTACACACTTCTTTATTTGGAAGGTAGCACGGCTTCTTTCCGTTTTTCTTGAGGAGCATCCGTCTATTAGCTGATTAGTTAATGCTATACATAATATTAGCTGGTCTAAACTTCTGCCTCCTTTGTCAACTTTACAAAGTATGAAAATATTCATGAGGTCAATGTAAATAAGAAAATAAAAGAAACGATGCCATGGCTTTACAGGTCTTCTTCCTAATTTGCATCTTCATTTCAATTGAAGCTATCTACCTCTCCCATGACATAGTTATATACAACGATAGCTTTTGGGCAAGATACTTCTTTATAACCATCTTTTTTGTCCGATTTGCAGATGTCACAATCGCTAAAAATACTGAAACGGGAATTATTCATCCCTTCGCTATAATAGCAAAGCCAATATATTAATGATGGGTTTTGCGCTTGCCACAGGTGAATTTTGTAAGATCATTTATATGGGAAGTAATCTTCCTAAGGTCCACAAAAGGGTTAAAGCAGTAATTAAGCAAATGAAAATGTTTGAATTAAGATATTTATTGTTTTTCTCACTTTTTGTTTGTATTTTATTCTCAAAATCTAAAACAAATCCTGAAGTTTTAAAGATTTTAAGCTGAAATTACTAGTTGGTTGTTTCACGATCTCATATACATACAAAACCTTACATTGACGGATCACAAACATCCATAAAGTCTTTTTCTTACAACCGGGTAAGAACTTTTCAGAAAAACAGGTGTTCTTTTACAGTAACTTAGTTAATTTTCTTGTATTACTTTTTAGTAGCAGACGTTAATACTCATACCATTCAGCCACATTGTGCATTGCATTTCGCCTACCTGTTAGGATATAATTTTACTCGGAAATAACGCGATGAGTGAATGTGTCATTCATATGATACAAAACATTTGTTATGAATCCTGTTAGCCTAAATTGACTCTATATTGTTAGAAACCTGCAATGTTGCTTCCCAATACGGTTAGTCCTTTCATCAGAAAGACTGATTTACAATAATCTGTATTGGATGATGTTTTTATGCCGAGTGAATAATTTTAAGAGTTTGGAGACAAACATGGAGATGAATTTGTCAACAAAACAGATAATTCTAGAAACTTCGGAAATTTTAACGATGCATCAAATAACAACTGAGATAGCCCTAATTGGCTCAGAAGGTGATCAGCCCACATCCCAAGGGCTATAAAAGGAAGGCACTCTCAAGCTGTAATGAGTCATAGTTGGGGTAGTAGATGAGTAACGAGTTGTCGAGAGGATAACAAAACAACGGTGGAATAATCCAGGGTTGTGTAGCTCAAGCGAGTGCTGAATTGACCTGTGTGAGTCGTTTATTGTAAAGGCAGCATCCTGTCGTGTGTGGAATGCCAGCCATGTAGTAGTGAGTCCGCAGATATATACAACAAAATCAAGGAGACAGTGGAGAACTTCAGCCGTTTGGAAAGACCATAGAGTGAAGCCTCGAAAATGCCCTCTTCTGCTGAATTCTGCCAGGATGTTTTGTGTGCTACGGTCAGTTTCTTCGTATGTGTTACAATCCATACACTCAATACAAGAGAACCCTGTCATTTTACGAATTTACCAGTAAAGGAGGAAGTTTTGTAACAGTATTTTCGACTTGTTTATTGAACGTAGCAATTCAATATAACAAGTAATTTTTTTTCATATGAAAGGAATTTTATGGAAGGTTTTACGTTAGGAATTCATTGAATATACATTTTCAGAATCTCAAATATACTTGAAAAGCAATATTAGCTAGACCACAATATAAAATGACATTTATTTAAATATAACAGAAAACAAAAAAATTCCATGTCTATTGCTTTGAAAACTTTTAATTCTCACTATTTAAAAAATAATATAAAATTGGTTGACAGTTTATTAATTTATGGAAAAAAATATGTACAAATGACGAAAGCGATTGCATTAGTTGTTCTCAAATACTTTGAAAATAAAATTAATTTAAAAAAATGAAATCAACGATGGCAAATTACAAATTATCATGTGAGAATATTATTAGTTTAAGACATTATTTATCTTAGTTAATTGAAGTCATTAACCAGTTTAAATCGGTATGAAACAATCACTTGACCTCTATCTGTCTCTATCCCTAATTATAATATTTTTAAACTTTTATTTTAGATTTTTCTAGCTAGCAAACAAAGTTTTAGAGCTTGACAGATTTTGAAATTTGAAACAAACAAACAAATAAAACATTGTTTTATTAAATGCCGACGCATGTGTAATCTGATTGTCTCGTGATTATTTCAAACAGGTTTAAGCTGGATAATAACTTAATTTAATTAAAAGAATTCGAAGAATTTAGATTCATTTCAAAATCAAGTTGTAACTTTAGTTGCCGTTGAAGCACCAAACGTGAACTAGGCAAATGTTGCCTATGTATGTTGAGACCTCATCAATTTGTTGCCTATGTATTTTGAGACCTCATCAATTTGTTGCCTACGTATTTTTATTATAAGTAGATTTCACTTATTATTGAATTAATTAAAATATATGAATCTATATATGACATCTAAAAACGACTCATCAGTTTGTTGCCTACGCATTTTGATGATTCAAAACCCTCACACCCAAGCAATATCATGCTGTCACATGATAAAATTGCTATTGCCAGAAAACCAGTATTAGAAATTTGAGGATTGTTAAATAAAAAATAATAACCATCGAAAATACTTATTTTAAGCATTACATACATTTTCATATAAATAGCATTTAACAATGAAAAACTATTTTTTTATTAGCTTACAATAATAATATTTATTATAAGTAGATTTCACTTATTTTTGAGTTAATTAAAATATCTGAACCAATTCATTTGAAACTCTTAATTATTATATATTATGGTACAAATACTGTCTTATTTGTACCATAATATATAATATGGTATAAATATAATAATATGGTAATATATAATAATATGGTACAAATCTGCTTTCTTTCAGTATCCATTTCCTCTAGAAACAGAAATTAAACTGAAAAACTGAAAAATCGCCATCAACAGATAAGAGTCAGAAGGGCTAGAAGTAAGACGAAGAAAAAAAAGCCTGAACGTCAAAGCATTAACCGAAGTACACTTACCTATGAATACTCTTATCAAAAAAAGCTGTATTATCTATTCTTTCTGTTAGGAAATTTCAGCGTTAAATTTCCTAAATTTAAAATTCGTACTCTCGTAATTTATTCTAAAAGGATACAATGTATTTTGAACCTGCTATTGTGCATCATTGTTTAAAGTAAATCACTTCACTTGTCATAAAATATATGTTATATTTTGATATCGTATCTGGCTTTAATTTGGGCATATATACAAATGTAAGAATTAAGACACGATATAAATACGTATCATTATGTTTGTAGTATGTTTCAGGGGTGATATTGGGTCCTGTAATGACCATATTTGTGCAAATGTTTCATCATGCCTGTAAATATTTCATAGTGCCTTTTATTTTATTTCTTAAATAAATTTAAATTTTAACTTTCCTTTAAACAATTAATTTAAACTTTCCTTTGGTCGGAACCAATCTTTGGAGAATTTATTTGTCACCAATTCCATTGTATTTACTCTAATGTCAAACAGCTGAATCATAAGCCATTATATAAGACATGTCTTTTACAATAAGCAAACCCGATTTCTTTTATTACCAAAATAATAATTAATTTCTATAAGGGAAGGAGGATGTTTTTGTTATTATTAAGTAAAATTTATTTTTTTTTAAATTTAATCTTTCGTTCTGGTCATATTTGCCCAAGACTCAAGAGAATTTTATTATGTATGATTTTTTAATGAAATGATCTAGTGGATGGCTTACATACAGATGATTATTGTTGAAAATAACCAGAAGCGTCGTCTTTTTTTTTTTCTCCACGCTATTTTTAAGCCAACTGAGAAAAAACAAGGAATTCACGAAATAATTTTTTGATGTAAAATAAAGAATGTTCATGTTAAAGGAAAAAATAACCTTTGCATTGATAGTTATTTTTCTTCTTGTACAAAAATTCTTTTGTCAATACATTATTTTAGAGTTTTTTTCCCAAAAATTATATGTTTCACACATATTTTTTTTTCTATTTTATTAGTACAAAGCAATATTGTATAAAATCAAAGAAAATTCTTTGTGGCAAAGAATAAGCCAAATTAAAGTTTTAAGAAAACTAGCACTAAGAAAATGCGTGTGTGTGTGCGTGTGTTTAAATAACTTCCTCAAGTCAAAAATTTTGTTAATTTATTTCTAGTTTTCAATGACTTTTCAAAACTGTCAATATATAGATATTTATATCATAAAATGTTTTCTGTATACATTTGATTTCCTTTTTTTTTCATTCTTGGTGAAGAATGAAACTTGCCAAACTAATAATTCATTATTAAAGCGTACATACTTAATACTTAAACCAGCCGGAACATTTTATGTCAACTGCATTTCTTCTATTTTTACAATGACTATTAGTAGAATTCTTTCATTCATTCATTTCATTTCAATTAATCTATTTTTATAAATTTCATAACTTTAATCATACGTAGCTCATAACATTATGGAAGTCGGATACATTTTTACAAGCACTGGCAATTATTTGTAATAATTACTGTACCTTATCTTCATATCTTTTGTAAAAACAATTGCACTGTATGTTATTTTATTTACATTTCTGATAGATTTTTTAAAGTTTGCTTTCCTTATTCCGTTTCAAAATATAGTCCTATTTCAAAATTATCAGTGAAAAAGCTTGTAAAACATTTGGATAACAAGTACTTTAAAAATACACTTTAATTACTGATATACAGGGTGTTTTATAACTCAGATACAAAAATTTAAGGGGTGACAGAAAGCATCTAAAAAAGCAATTTTCACCATATAATTCACGGGTGGAGAGCAAGCGGTGCACCGTTAGATGGCACTGTAATGGAAAGCATGAAGTGCGAGTTTTCCTACACATCTTTATTTCTACCGTGGATTTCAGAAGGCATGGCGACGTACAGTAATCAAGATAAGGCTGACATGCATTTTACGTATGAACGGAAAGAGGAAGATTTTGGAAATCACTCTTCAGGTAACGTTTCCCGAGAAGAAACATGGTAAAGATTGGTAGGGCTGTGCCTACATCTTGGCCTCCACTCACAACATTCCTCAAAGTTATTTTTTTTCTGTGGGGCCATTTGGGGAGTCTTGTCTAGGAAAACCCTATCATCTCCGACGAAGACCTAATTGACAGGAGTTTTCTTGCTGCCGGGGCAGTCCGAAAAATGCCGAATGTGTTTGGAAAAGTGATGTCGTTCATTTGAGCAGTTTTTGTAATTTGGGCTCACAATTTGACTTGCACTCTCACTCGATTTCGCCTGTCTTTTTCCTCTGAGACCATTTGAAAAGTCTTGTCTATGAAAACCCTGTAATCTCAGACGTTGATGAGAAGTTTCTGTAATTTTGCCGTGCAAGTTTTCAATAAAATTACTTAGCACATCCTCTATTCGTTTGGTGTTTCGTTCTTCCATGTGACAATAGCGGATGCCTCCTAGCCTACCAACGATTGTCCCCCGCCCATTCATTGTATGGTGAAAATTGCTTGTTGAGATGTTTCCTATCAACCCTTAATATTTTGTCTATGAAACATCCCGTATATGTTTTTGGTACGTCGCTTCTCAGTATGTCTAAAAAAATTGAAACCTCCTCGGTTCTACTAATAAATCTAAACGCTTTGTTTCTTTATTTCAGGGAACAAATTAGTTATTTCTAAGTTATTTATTCCTTTAAAACTCGAAATACTTAGTACTCAAATATATGTAATAAAATGAATTAGGAAATTCGATATATTTGGTGAATTTTTGTCTCAATTAATTTTGTTCTAAGATTTGTGATCTAATGAAATATATATTATATAAAATCATTTCTGAATCATGGTTTTACTAGAAGAGAAACTAAATTCTGCTTATTGCTTAATTTAACCGAGAATTATCGTAGAGACGAAAGAAGATTTAAAATGCTGCAAAAACATGAAGCAGAAATTCCAATTCCATTTAGATAAATATCAGAAAATGCATATAATTTAAAATCACTTTTGAATGATGAGATTCCTTATAAGAGAAATTAAATTGTTATTATTCGTTGGTTTAAGCATGATCACTGGTAGAATTAAAAGAAGATTAGAATTCTGCAAAAACATTAAACTGGAACTCCAATTCTATTTAGATTATTATATAAAAAATGTATTGTTGCAAATGATTTTTAACTTAAAGTTTAACTGGAAGATAAATTAAATTGTATTTATTTATTTATTGATGTATTAAACCAAGAACAAACGTAGAGTCAAAGGAAGATTTAGAACGCTGATAAAACAAAAAACAGAAACACTAATTCTATTTAGAAATTTTTTAGAAAATAAATAGATACTCTTTATGCTCATTGAGTAATTTAAGGTCATAAGTATTGTGTATCTTCGATTGACTGTAAATGAAACATTTCATTTTTTGAAATTAATTGCAAAATTTTGAAGTAATACTTATCACATGTTGAACCTTTTCCAAGAATGCCAGCTAAACATGACCATTACGATATCCAGGCATTATGAATTTCTGATGATTTTATTGTGCTAAAGTGAACTAAAATCTATTGAATGCATTACAGCAGAGAGATCGCTTTTCAATAACATTTGCATCACTTATTCCATTTCTGAGATACGAAATGCCTGCAGTTGAAGCTGGAACAAAATTTTAATTGATTAGGCTCGAAGATACATAAAACGGCACGCAGTTGTATATTTAAATACCTCGTATGCTCTCAGTAATAGTTTAGATTGCTCAGAAATGAGCAAGTTCTTGTTGGCATATAGTTTCAAACATTAAATTTTGATTGAGCCATTTAGTATAAAATTAGGAATTATACTTGTAAAGCGTGGCTGATACTTACAGTTCTGTATAAGAACTAGTTGCAATTTTCCCAATGCATCAAGCCAATTCACGTTGTATAATATATCATTAAATTTAGTTATACATGGTAAATGTTTTCACTAAAATTCGTTTTTTGAAATTTAGACTGGAGAATATCTTCACATTATATTTTATTTTGATCGTAGCAGTGCTGAGGAAAAACGAATTTTATCTTTTAGCATCCAAAGGATTAAAATACTATGTTTGCAAGAATTTAAAGAAGAAAAATAAGTTATTCCCGTGTGAGTTTCTGAATTTAATGTATAATAATTTGTTGGGAAGCATTAAAAACCATGCATATCATTTATAAGACAGATCATCAGCAATATCATGTTTTACTATTAATAAATACTTCGCATCGCATTTGTTAGCTAATTCAGAGAATATCTTCTCCAGTTGTTTTCCTTCAGTTTTTAAAACCTTTTGTGTACAATTATATGAGGGCAATTTCCTCTCAACTATCGAAATTACATTTCGAAACAGAGCCTACTGATAATCCATTCACCAGTATTACCAAAATATCGAATAAAAGATTAGATCGTTAATTCAAGAGATGAAGGATTACGTTGATTATAAAAATATAAGATTAATAGTTCCGACAATACTGTTTAATTAACTGACCAAAATATCATTACATGATCTATACATTGATCTTCATATATAGTGGATGGTTATAATTAAACTTTATAAACAGAATTATGCAATACAAACGGGCTAACAGATTGTAATGAAATTTTGTTTAAAGACTATACACGGAATTATGAAAGCAAAAAAAAAAAAAATAAATAAAAAAAAAGTTCATGCACTTACGGAATTATGAAAAAAATTAATTCCAATTGGTCCACCAGATGGAGCCTTTTTCGGAAACATATTAATATTGTACCATAAATGACAAAAACGGAATACAAGAAGTAATATTGACATTTATTAAGGAGTTTCTGATCACCTTGTTATAGAAACACATAAAGTAAGGCAAGGAAAAATAAGTACACTGAAAAAAAAATTCAGTTTGCTGGAACAAGAACAGATTAGGACGAAATTGTGCAAGAAGAGCAATGTTTAATCGTGTCCGGGATAATGTAGGGAAAGATGCTCCGAATTACCACCCTTATTTACCTTCAAATCTTCAAGTCGAAGGATCATGTGCTGAACAGCGGATCATAACTGATCAGTTGTGATGCTTTGCACATGAAGCGTTATGGAGTTCTTTGTCATTCAATGTAGTGACACTGTCACCTACGTTCGCCAGAATGTATGGTGACTGCTTACGTTCGTGGCAATTTTCTTGAAAAAGGCTATTTTTCAAGCTTTGATTGGAGTTTCCTTGTTAAATAGATTATAAAAGTAATAAACATCTCTAAAAATTTCTGTGATTGATCCATTTTTCTAAATTGACAAATTTTGAGAATTTTAACAAAATTAAACCAAAACGAATAACAACTCTATACAAAATTATAATTCAGTAATTAAAATTTTCTTTACGCATATCATATATAAAATAGTTATTTTCAAAATGAGCTAAAATCTAACAGATTACTTAAAATGCAATAATATTATGGTTTTTATTCTGCAATAAAGATGTTATTCTTAAATTCTCAACTATTTTCTAACAGAAAAGGCTATAAATAAAAAGGCATTTACTCTGCTTCTAAACTTTTAGTTCATTTCATAGAAAATAGTATAAGTAATATTTCCTGAAAATTGCATTAAAATTGCATATTAATGATTGAGATATAAAGTGAATGGTTATAACTTCGATCAAAGAATTTATTTTCAGAAAAATGAATTTAAATTTTACAGTTAAGGCTAAAAAAATTATCTTTATTACCCCTCCCCCTAAAATCATCCTCGTTTATGAGTTAAGCTTTCTCTTTCTTCATTTCTTGGACATTTTTTTCATTTAGCTCTCACTTTTGGTTCTGTGAAGTTCTGTAGATGGTAATTAATGTTTTTTTTTTTTTTTTTGAATTACAAATATGTCCATTTTCAAAAATCTTTAGTTCTTTATGAATGTGATTACCAACTTCTATTTGGTAAAAAATTTAATTATAATCACCCTGTTTATCATAGTGTTATGACTGGTTTTATCATCTGTATTGATACTAGTTATGGCCGTGAATGCAATGGATACTTCCATTTTTTCTAATATTAATCTTGAAGTGATAAATATTAGAATTAATATGTAAAAAAATTATTTTAGATCTAAGATTGTAACATTATGGTATAAGTGTCATTAAAGGAATGTCACATATTTTTAGTGCTACAATTTTTAATAGATCCTTTAAATAAATATTGAAAATGGATGAAAAATGGAGCATTTTTAAAAAATTTTTAGTCTTTATTATTCCAATTTATTTAATTTAATATGCATTTTTCCGAAGTTGATTCCCTTCATAAATTAATTCTTACAATGACGAGTATGTTTACCTAAAATTAGTCACAACTTTAAAACAAGTTGCAGCTTTTCCAAGATATAAGCTGGATAACTTGTAGAATCCTTATTTGCACCTGATTTTTACTTGATTTAAATATAGAACATACCTATGAGCATTAATTAAACAGAAATATGTCCATTTGGTCCAAATCCTAACATTATTTAATAAATTTGGTTATACACTATTTACTATAATACAATACATATTTCAAGTTTATTATAATGTAAACGGACATAGTATAATTTACATAGTAAAGGAATAGTATAATTTACTATATGGATGTAAAAACTACACTTTTTTATTTACGGATATAAAAGAATAATATAAATTATAAATATTTTATTTCTTAATTAGGAATATTCTATTTAAGAGGCGGTGATTTTTAACCCAAAAATGTGTTATAAATATAACATATATGCAAATAATTTTTATGCTTAATTATTTGGCAGGAAATATAAAATCCTGAAAATTACTGTTTTAATCTTTTCTATTTAAATTAATTTTAGTAGAACATCATGAATCAATATAAAATACAAACAAAATGCTTAAAACATGTTTGTAAACTTAAACTATATTTAAGAAAATTAGTGATATCAGATCAGTAGTTTTTCAATTATTTACATTTTTTATGAAAAGGCTGCTTTTCAAAATACTGTTACAAGCCAGTAAAGCAGCTTCCCAGGACAGTGAGATCTATCACTGGGGAGATAAATTAAAAATCATCTGTATTGGATGCTCCTTGGGTGCCGAGCCAGTAATTCCAGGGCTTGGAGACGGTTTTGGCGAAAAAATGGATAATGCTGGAAACCTCAAGAATTTTAATGATCCATCCAATAGGTCTCAGATGACTGGCTCATAAATTTCTACTCCAACCTCCCCGGAACTATAAAAAGACGGTGTTCACTAGTTGCAATGAATCGTAATCGGATGCGTAGTCCGAATCGGGGGCCAGTAACTAGTCTTCGAGAGAATAGCGAAGCAAGGGTACTTCCGATTGTGTGGAGCTGACGCTAGTACTGAACTGAGCTGTGTGTCGAGATATGATGTCTATTGGGGAAGCAGCATAGAGTCCCATCAGGAGTAGCCAGTGAGTAGTGAGCCGACAGTTGAATAAAAGAAAACAGAGGAGTGTTTTAGCCGTTTGGAGAGATGTAGAGTGAAGCTCCGTGGATGACCTCATCTGCTGAATTCTATCTGTCCACTTTGTGTGCTGTGGTCGACTATTACTTGTGGGCTACTTCTTGCTGCAGTGTGCTACTGTGTTCTGTCTTGTGTTTTCATCTTGGTTGTAATTTTTTGTGGGTTTTGTATCAGAGGTTTCGTGTAAATAAGCGTCGTTGTTGTTTTCTAGTGTACCTGCTAATTTATTTCACACCATGCACCCACTACAGGCAAATCCGGTGGTTCGTAAGCATGCAATTTCACATAAGTATATCAAGATTATCAATCCTACAAAGTAAATAACTAAAAGCGTGGTTGTTTTTTAAGAGTATAAAAAATTCTACAAACAGCAAATTTAACATGATTTGCCATTATTGAAAAAAAGTATGTGGTATATTTCTTCAAAAAATGTATTTCTTCTTGTCAAATGGCGAAAAAATGAAAGGAAACAATTTGTTACAGCAGTCACATTTTGTTTCTACTCTGCCAAGAATTGTTTTGTCTTCAAATAATCAACTCGATATCGTTATGATTTTTTTCTTTCCGAATATGAAGAAAGAGCATTCTCCTTGAAACAAGGCTTAATGGAAGTTAGCAATCATTGGATTTAAGTACATTTAGAAAATTGATATTTTCCCCATCTCTGCTTTTCTGGCGACATTCAATACATTTGTTTTGGAACTTTCGGAACAAAATGTTTTTAGATGCCTTAAGTTTCTGAAGGAATTTGTCAAATAAATAATGGAAACAAAAAAGGTAAAATCTTTGCTTTAGTGGTTAAAAAATAATGATATTTATATCAACACTTCAACTTAATAAATCTGTCAGATAATAATATCTTCCAAGGGTGTCTATCTTTCAGTTCAAAATGTCAGGGAAAAAGAAACTCTTTGATTGGCAGCTTCGAAACGTTGTGCAGTTACAACTTGAAGAATAGAAATAACATTACTCCAAAGCAACTTTTTTTAAAAATATTTAAAACCTTAATTAAAAATTAAGTTTAATGTTTGCATTTCCCGCCATTACTTCTAGGATTGTATGACTTTTCTGTACAGACATTTCCTTACCAGTCATAAAACTGTCAACTAATGATCTCGTTTATAAAACGGTTGTGTTACTGATAAAGATCAGTTATATAAAAAGTTATACCATTCAAAATTTTATCTAAAAGTGTCAGACTTGCAGAAAATTGATGTGGTGTTTAACTCAATTTCGAGTACATAATGACATGTTTTTAATACAATTTCATGCGTTTTAATACAGTCTGAATACTTTCCACTTTGCCTTTCCTGAAAGATGAAATGCTTTTCAATAAATTTATTCAAAAATGTGGGATAAAAATCATTAACAAATGCTATTTTTAATCATATATTTTTCTCATTTATTGGTAGGTTACATAATTATTTAAAGGGAACTTTAATGCAGGTAATTTTTGAGAGTGTACTTTTGGTTTTACTTATTTCAATGTTTTATCATATTTTGGAATAAATTGAATCTGGAAATATCAGTTGCTAAACTAAAGTGGTTTAGTAAATGGAGAACGGGAGGAACTGCATTAGCAGCTCCTTGGGGTTGGCGAGCATAAGAAGGCAGGGGTTGAAGTCCTCTAGCTAAAAGCAATCGTATTTTATGTATGACATGTTATGCCCATGAGGTTATAACTAAACGATTTAACAGATATTAAATACAACCAATATCGTTGATGAACCAACTAGTTGCCAAAAAGGGATGATTACGATGAATATATATCATTCAAAACCTTTTTTATACCTATTCCTTACGCATAATTATGTAAAAAATATTCCAGAGGTATAAGCCATAACCACCAATGAACAATTTGCATTCATTTAGGTATTGAAAGATGGGATAGCCTGATTGATAAGGCGTTGGATTAGTTTAGTTTAATTTAGTTATTTTAACGTCCTGTTGTAAAGCAAGCTCCTAAGTTTCTTGTTGTCCAAGCAAGCAGCATAGGACTATTTTGGGACCGGCCTCATAATTTTGAACCACGGTCAGATGACGAGGACCTGAGGTGGCACCCCCTCTCCATACCACACCAGCAGAAGGACATTTGCGATGACAGACTTAACGTGCAAGAGACCCCCTTACACGACGGTTCTTCGGTGGAATCGAGTTTCGAATTTGAACCCCTCCAGTTCCGAAGCCAAGACCTTACCGCAGCACCGATAGGGCGTTGGACTCGCATCCTTTAGATTGTGAGCTCTAAGTCTTTCCGTTTGTGTGTTTATGTGTGGTGACTTTCTCACGGATAAATATTTCATGGTTACGAAAATTGTGGTCCTGCATGTCGAGAGTAATCGCACTGGGGTATTGGTTCAGAGACAATAGTTCTCTGAGTCAGGTCAAAATTGTGATCTATGGATGAAGAAAAGAAATGCATGAATGAAATCTGTCCCGTAAAATGAATTCTGATGTGTGAATACCGAAGTCGTACTGTTGACACAAGTTGGTGCTGCACAAAAAAAAAACAAGAGACCCTCAGTATGTTTAAATAGCTCACAGAAAACTGTGAGCGTGCTTGTCAAGTGCAAAAAGTCCCATTTCCGTATTATGTCGAGTGTCCTATAAATAAAAACAATAAAGTTATTGCTTCTCTCTCTTATAAAAATGTTTTTCTTATCATTTATATTTCAGCTATGATTAAATATTTTGTTGTTAAGAGTATATTACCTAATTAAGAAATAAGGAAAGAGGGGGGGGAGAGAAAAGAAAAGGAAAGAAGAAATCAAAAATAGAAAATTAGAAAAACGAAAACTATTATCCAAAATTTCAAGTTATCATGTGATAACATTATTATTTCTAGACAGTTAGTTAGTCTTGTCTTAATTAATTTAAATCATGAACTGGTTCAAACAATTACAAAGCTGTTCTATTGGTCTCTATACCACTCTCTTTAACTCTGTATATATGTAAATATATATATATATAGATAACTTTCGTTTTCAATTTTTCTAACTGGCAAACACTATTTTAAAATTGAAACGATTTTGAGATGAAAAAAAAATATTGTTTTTCTAAATACTGACATATGAATTTGACGACGATTATTTCAAACTGGTTTTAACTAGCTAACTCATTAAATTAATAAAGACGATACGTAAGAATTCAGAAAATGATTAATTTGGAAATCAAGCTGTAACTTCAGTTGACGATAAATCGTCAAATGTGATAATCTGCATTATTTCCTAATAAATCTAAAAGTAAAAATTCATGTCTCAAAAGCGATATATCACCAAATTGGTATGACATTTCCATCAATTATCACATTTTATATTTATTTCAATTGATACAATGACGTCCTGAAAATCATATTTTTGTAGATTTATTGGCAGTAGTAATTAACTTATTTTTTAAAGATAGCTTTAGTAAATGCGATGGTAACAAGATAGCAAACTCTAATGTTTTTGACGATGCTCATAGAGATTAAATTTTATTGTTAAAAAATTGGATTTTATTATCTTTTTAAAAATTGTTTCAAAATAGAAATTTCATTTTTATATGAAATCGTTAATATCGTTTGAACAGTTGCTTTTCAACTTCGATAAGATGTAAAAATCACATTTGTGCTGTATTAACTATATATTCTCCAATGAATAAATTGCAATTGGTTCCTACACATTTAGAGGCTTCAAAATCTTCAAGCCTAAGCAAGACCATGTTATCATTTGATAAAAAAATAGTAGGAGCTATAGCAATCTTTATAACTAAAAGTTTAAAAAAATCTGATATGTAATAATAGCAATTTATAAAAACGTGCAATGTTACATTTTCTTCACTAAAAAACAATATGTATAAATATTTTTTGAATTAAAAATTGCTTAAAAATTGAAAATAAAAATTATTTTGAAAAATGTGTAAATAACAGTTTTTTTTTTCACAAATTGTTTGGTATCTTTTTGGTGTTAGGTCTTACAAGATTTTTCTTTTCATCAGTTTTCCCCAGCTTTCTTTGATATCATTTTACGTTCGATTTTAACTGTAAAACAGTTTAAAATTATACGAAATTTAATGTAAAAACCTTGCTTAAAATGAAGAAAAATTTGAAAGAATATAATAGAAACTAAAAAGACCGTGTGACTCACCAGAATATTTTTATAAATGTGAATGCTTTTTAATAAATTTGAGGTCTTACAAGAATTCCATCTGAGTAAAAATAAGTAAAAAAAGAGTTTTTTTTTTTATTTACGAATGAGTTTAGTAGAGACATTTTGAACTTAGTAACTATAATTTTTTTCAAAAATTTTTCTGAAAATGTTGACATTTTATTTTGTTTTATTTGAATTTGAAAATTTTATTTCATATAAATAACTATTCCTCTCTTATTGAATATTTGAATCTATTCAATCTTTTACAGCTGAAAACTTTTCCTAGCGTTATATATTTTACAAGAAAAGCAGTTTCTTTTTAGTATATCTTTAAATTCTCAAAAATTTCTTTTAAATAAACCTATTAGTATTATTTTTTATTATTAGGTAATTGTTACAATTATTTATTTGGTCCCAACAGGTGTAAAACGTATTTTTTAACACAAATATAATGACATTTGCAGATGTTTGGAAGAAAATGTAAATCGCCAGATTCATAATGAGATATTGAAAGTTTAATTATGTCGTTATTCCAATGTTTTTCAATGATCATATTTTTAATTAATAATTGATATTCTGAATAATAATAATTTTATAAGCGTAAATTGTAATTAATAAATGGATTTACAGAGAATACGAATATTGTAAGAGTTTATTCTTATCAAACATCACAACATTACATAACTGATAGCACATAAAATATCCAAATTTTGACATTTTCAACATAACTTCCACATAAAAATAAATTTAAAAAAAAACATATTTTGTGAGCCACGTCAAAGAATAAAACTTCAACAAATGATGGAAACTTCAAATGAAAAATCTGACAGCAATGACTACAATAAAAAAAATCATACTCGAACCATCCATTTCATTATCACTCTGCACTTCTGCCAAATAAAGAAACATAAAAGTTTCAACTTTTGTTACCAAAAAATTGATAATCTTTTCCAATAGTTTGAAAACAGTGAGAGTGTTAGATGAAATAGAATGGAAACTGTTTCCTGGTTGCTCGACAGTTTCTTCACGTTGCTTTTTGAACCCAAGTTATCGAAAAACAGCTGAAAATAATTATTTGCTTATTCATAATATTCAATAGACATTGCATATTAATTCTTTTAATATTATCTAACTCCTTTAGTTAATGAAGTAAATCAGAAAAAAATCAGGATAGGGTTTACAAAACCATATTTTCTGTCTTTCAAAAGGAACACTGGCTAAGGAAAGAAAAAAGGATGGTATCTATCGAAACTGATGGTATCTATTAATTTCAAAGTGTTAAAAATTACATTGATGTTTGACGATGAAATAAAACTTCTTTGTTAGGTTTACCGATTATTAATTACTTCCAATTATGCTTCATTGTTGACAAACTGGTTTCATTGGAGTAAAAATATGAATTTAATATGATAATGAGTGTTTGTAGAGTATTTTCACTAAGAATAGGGCGATAGTATCCATCAAGTTGAGCAATATTTAACTATGGAAGATACAGTTATGTTTTTCTCTGCGTTAGAGAAAAGAATAAATTCAGATTTTCAATTTGACTTTCGAAAAGTTAAAAGAAAAAAAAGAAATCATATTTTATAAAATGCCACTTAGTAGAGTCATAGTTAGATGCAAAAAAGATGACGTATTCGTTCTTCTATTTTGAATTCCAAAATTCCTTGCATGAAATGCGATTGGAAATCTTCTTAATCCCATTCCGTGTTGCTACTGTTCTCTCATTGTCTTATACCGAGTCCTCAAATCTCACAGGCACTCTATTTTCTGCATCACTTGAAGTAATCCAGCAGGCCTTGGTCTAGCGTAAGTGTTGACGGAATTCCTGCTCAGCTACATCCACTACCTCTTGTGAGATTTGTCGCTCTCAAATAATATTGTTAAGTAATGGCAAAATGCATTAAGGCATTAAACATTATGAATCAATTCCAAGGGATTTAGCTGGATAAAAAGAATAACAAGCAATTAAATTGAATGACGTTGCTTGAATAAGAATGTTTCCTAGGGGCAAAGTTTGTTCAGATATTCATTATCCAAGTCAAATTTTCTTAGGAAATTATGAGGGGAATGATTGGATAGTTCTCATCTAAAAAGTACTGGGAGATAACTATCATCATTGCATAAAAAATGTCTTTGGTAAAAAGCTTCCTCTTAACTGAATAGCATAATAGGGAATTGTAGATTTAGAGCAATCGCCTTATAAATTTAATCTTGCATTTACTGATTTTTGATGCGACTGTATTTTGTGCACCTGAATTAAATGAATATATGGTTTATGTACTGAGATCTTACTATTCTGCTACAAACATTAGCTTTGACAATCATATCTGACAAAATGAAATCATTAACAGTTCAATTAACGTCATTTTTTCTCATTTTTTAATGTATGAGCTTATTTATGTGTTTCCGATGTGCCACGTGGTATAATAAAAAATTAATTTGAAGCATTAGGGCTTCTGATAAGAAAAGTGTTAAAATTGATTTTTTATAGAATCTTTATAGTACAATCTTCTGCTGTTATCACTTCTTTTAAACTAAATTCAAACTAATTTACAACAACGTTAATTCTTAGTAGTAGTATGTTGTATATGTGATATTTCCTCTTTACCAAAGAAATGTCATCACAAAGGACGATTTGTGCTCATTGGACTTGTTCCAAAAATTAATGTTTTCTGACAATAAGACTGAAATGGGACTTCAATAATTAGAGATATTATCTATCTTCTTCATTTGCTAAAATAGTTTACAAACACTCTGCGTGATTTCAACTTTAAATATAATTTTAAGTGATATTTGAAATTCACCACAAAATTTCAAATCGATATAATAATGTCATTTAAATATTTATGTCTGAAACCTTGGGTAGAATTTTAATTTGAGGAATAATTTTTTTTGTTTAAGAATTGTTGATGAAATTCAATTTAATCATTAAATTTCAAACATTTTTTATTGTTGATTTTATTTAGATAGATACTTTTAAAAAACATTTTTATATACCGGATTTCATTCAATGCTGGAGTTGTAATGATTTCATGTTTTCGGTTTTTCTTTGACAATCAATTGCAATACTGATTCCTCATGCATAAAAACTTAATTCACATGAAACATGTCATGGAAGTAACATCTGTAATCTTCATACTTATGGAGGAGGAGGATGTGGTAAGGAATGCTGGAAATTTATAAGATAATGGGGAATTGGGTGCTTACTTTTCCATCCGATTACTATTTTAAATTATGATGTTCATTACAAAATATATTTACATACAGGCTGCATCAAAAATTTATATACGCTTTCAACCGTCAGAGAAAATTTGTGTTTCTTTCTAAAAGGTTCAACTGCTGACAATAGAAAGCTTAAAGTCAAATTTGAAACAAAATTGGAAATTTTCATGTAAGTGTGATTATTTTTCAAAATTCACCATTAATACATTGCTGGATACGAGTCACCACTGAATCCGTGCATCGTACCAACATGTTCAATGGAATTTCTGCGCACACAGATTGAACATCATTCCAAAGTATACCTAATTTATATGGTTTACGTTTGCAATCCAACCAAATTGTGCTAACCATAAATTCCAGTTCACTTCTCGACAACTCTTGAACTCATTCACAAAATTCCAACATTCTGTCTGTATCATCGTCACTTAGCTTACACCAATGTCTTTCTTATGGATCACAGTAAAATATGAAGTGTATAAACGTAAACTACGTAACTTAGACACACTCTTGAATGATATTCAAGCAGTGTACTCAGAAATCCCATTAAACATGTTGGAAAGATGTACAAATTCAATGGTAATTCGTACTCAGAAATATATTTATTGATGCTGAAAGTCGTCGTTTTGAACAGTAATTACATTTGCATCAGAAAGAATATTTACGTTTGAGATAAGCTTTCATTGATTGAAATGAACATAAAAGACTGTTCAAAGTTTGTATACATTTTTATATGCACCCTGTAATGTAATTCTAAAATATGATTATAATCAGAAAAATTGAATCAATGTTAAAAATGAATTACCCTCTTTTTTATACTTTAATTTATATATAGGAAATTTTTATGAATTTCAAATAACTTGTTAAAAACGAATATTTAACGTTAGTAAAAGTAAATTCTAAACTTATATTCAAAGTTCTTTTTCTTGGAAAAAGGATCAAAATAATTCTATTTTTACACTCTTTATCAATTTTTTTTTAACTCATGAGCTGTCAAATATTATCTTCTTTTATATTTGACAATTTGACTTTAAATTCCTTCTCAAAATGTATTATCATTTTTTTTAAGTAATAAATACACAATTACGTCACACAAATGCACCATAACCTTTTAATTAATAAATACACAATTATAAAAGATATATCACACATTTTAATCTCATATTCTTGACATTTAGTTAAGTTTTTAAAAAATTAGGATTATGAGTAAGAGGTAATTTTAACAATGAGGAATAAATTAAAATGCAACGTTTTCAAGAAAGATTTTAAAAATTCAAAATTACTCTAGCTAAACATAAATTTCCAACGTATTATACAATAAGTTTTCACAAATATTTAATTTCACCCCTACAATGCATAGTTTCTTTTCTTCGTATATACTCGTATAGTCACTTTCACATGTTTTTACTTTCACGCATACAAAATAAGGAAATAATTTCACAATCATAAAGAAATTTCAAACTCTTAAAATCGATGAATCTCCATATTTATGACCTCCCTGAATCTGAAAACCCAATTGGTACACATATTTAACATTTCAAATACAAATCTTTTTGTCATATTATTTAATACTGTAAATAATGACAACTATTTATATCTGAATTATTATTCGGTAAATATAACCGATATTATTAACTCTAGTATTTGCCATTTAGCATCATTCACAAAACAATTAACCGTCTGTTGATCTGTACTTACACATGGCTGCAGATGCAATAATTCATATATGTATAGTAACTTAAATCAATAAAATTCGGTATACTGTCTTATGATTACAATTCTACTTTTGTGTCAAATTTTGATATCAATCGGTCTGCAAAGAAAATGTCAAAAATGCACTTTCTTGCTATAAATGCAGTAAACATATCCGAATAATATCGAAAAATCTTCATTTCGTAACTATTATTCCTCCAACCCAAGAACGGCTGCATTCAAAGTAGACAAATTTATGAGTGGGGTCCTTTATAGAAATGTATACGAGAGTTTTGTAGGGACCACTTCAGATAAAATTATTTACTTGTTGAAGACCTTCATACGAGAGGTGATCAAATAAACACAGTTTACAAGCAGCAGTATTTGAAAAGTAAAAATTGTGAATGGAAAATTTGTTACCCAAAGTGGAGACAAATGGCGCTAGTTATCTTACTGAAGTCGTTCGAGAAATTTAGTCGCGATACCTGAAAAAATGACAATCATGGCAAGACGTCTAGAGAAGTGGTCTCGCTCAAAGGTACACAGAAAAATCATTGAAGTGTGAAGGGGTGGAAGAAATGAGTAGACAACAGGTGGTGAAATGGTGTTGTTCTTTTAAAGAGGACAGATTTCTGGTAACACTTAAGAGGAAGTTCTGAAGTCTCACCCTTCATACAAGCTCTCAATGACTATTTCCCTTTCCCAGTTTTGAAAACCACTTATCCAAATCAGGGTTTATATCAGGCTGTGATGTTCAAAAATGTGTCGAGAATTGACTCAATAGCCAGGGACCTGATTATTACCATGACGAGTTAAGCAAATTGGTCCAGGGGTGTGATAAATGCCTCAACAGATTTGGGGATCATATAGAAAATTATCACCACGTATGTCTCTTAATTACATTTTTATCATGTGTACATTGTCAATACAATATTTTTCCTTT
>JAPMOQ010020855.1:250937-284075 GCA_026543055.1 Argiope trifasciata | reverse complement strand
TATATATATATATATATATATATATATATATATATGTATGTATGTATGTATGTATGTATGTATGTATGTATGTATGTATGTATGTATGTATATATGTATGTATATATATATATATATATATATATATATATATATATGTATGTATGTATATATATGTATATATATATGTATGTATGTATATATATGTATATATATATATATATATATGTATGTATATATATGTATATATATATATATATATGTATGTATGTATATGTATATATATATATATATATGTATGTATGTATATATATATATATATATTATATATATATATATATATATATATATATATATACACACACACATAAATTGAAGATCGTAGATTTCAATTTCAAAGAATTTATTCATTACACGAATAAAATAAGTATGAAAGATATTGATGGTTTTCATAAGGTCTGATTAAAACAAAGCGATAACCGGTCGGTTGCTCCCCAGAGGTATTCAGTATATTATATCGGCAGATAATGCTTGATGTTTTAACCTTCAGAGAAATGCGAAGATCATTGCCATAATAACCTATAAAAATATATAAGAAAATCCATATGCAATAAGTTTTTTTTTTACTTTTATGCTTTTAAAGGAACCAAAAAAATAGGGGTGTAAACAGAGAGCAAGTGCAAATCGTGGGAAGAGTGTTAACATTAATTTCTTTATAAACGTAGTCTGAGATGACCTATAAAAATTACTCTAAAACATAATGACGGGAATGTGACAGATCGGTAGTGCAGTGTTTTTTGCGTAATAAATTTCTTAGCTTAATTTTCTTACCAGTTTACAAAATCTTTTTTTACATTTTTTTAAAATCAAGTTTAAACTTCCTTATAAATATATTTTTCGTGATTTCCAAACTCATGGCTGGATTTATTTTCCACTAACAAACCGAGACAATTTAAACGTAAAAAAATGAAATATCCAAATGGTAAATAAGCTGAATGAGAAATCGTGCTACATATTGAGGAAATAAAATCAGAAGCCCCTATTCGGCCAGCTGAAAACTCATAAAGGGGGTTTTGCTCGCAATATTCATATTCGTCTCAGATTTTTCCCAGAAAAAAGCAATATGAGAAGCAACACTAGCCATAAGAGGTAAATATAAAACAAAGACTTTTGCACTTTATAGGTGAGAATAGAGGTGATATGGATTGCAGAAAATACGTGTTGGTTAAGTTATGGGTGAAAGGAAATGATCGGGATTCAGGTTTGTAGTCGAATTCTTCTGATGTATATATTTTCATAGATAGGTTACAGATTCGTAGAGGGACGATTACAGTACTTCATGGTTCGTAATAAAGTTCAATAATCGTATAAAAGATTCAAACACGAGACTTTGACATATTTCTAATCTTTAAACACCCTCCAAATTCGAAAAATGCATTTTTGGCATTATTCTGACCGTCTATCTTCTTGCGACAAAGATAATTCTATGAGATAAACTAAGGTAATTAATGACAAATTAATTAATGCAATTCGTAAGATTTCAGAGAATGAATAATTTGAAAATCAAGTGGTTGGTGATAATTCGCCAAATGTGACAATCTTCTATATTATTTTCGAATAACCATAAAAGTAAAAAAATGATACCTCAAAAGCGTTAAATTGCCAATTTGTTGCCTACACAAATTGAGGTTTTAAAAATTTGTAGCCCAGGCATATTGAGGCTTCAAAGCTCTAAAAAAATACATTCTCATATGATGACAAGAAATGAAATTTAATTACTTCTTTTTGAAAGGACATGAAAAAGTAAGTGAAAGAATTTGTAAGCCTTAGATTGAAGCAATGGAAAAGAAACACATTACTAAATATGTGCATTGAATATGAAAACTATTACAACTGATGGATAGAAATACTGAAATTCATTAATAAAGATATTTAAGGAGTAAATTTCTTATTTAAAAAAATCTTGAAACAAGGGGGGAAATTATCAACTGAATTTGTATAAGTAACAGCATATTTGTTTTATTTTAATATCATATAAAAGTGACTTTTACCTGATAATGTTTTTGAAAATTATCCTTCAAAATAACAAAATAGTATCCAAGTTTTAATAAAATAAAATTTAAATTAAATATCCTAAAAAAGTTCATGTATCACATTCATTCTCTTTAAAGTAAATTTACTAAATTTGATAACTCTGAGTGAAACAATCTTCTCTCTAAAATATCAGCAGACAGGTACACACGAATACATTAGATTTTAAGAGAAGTTGAAACTTATTTTCTCCTTCATTAACATGTATGATCCTCAAATGCTTTTATTCATAATGATACGAAATTATTATTTTTATTTAAAAGTCTTGGGCGTGTACTAAAAATGCTATATGTAAGATGATATCGGGAAAAATTTGGTGAAACCAATGTTTTTTTTAATTACATATACATTAGATTTCCTTAGATACGTTAGATATGTTTCAAAAGTATTTCTTTCGGAAACCTCAAACCGAAGGCAGTGTTTATAAAATGCTGTGGAAGAAATGGAGAAAATCAACACAAATCACCGCGAATGGAAAAATAAGTTTTCTTTGAAACGACGACGTTTACGATTCTCCCCAAAATGAACGTGGAACGTGCGGAAAATGCAAAGAAACACTTTGTCGGTGTGATCTCAGACAAAGAGTTAAGCAAACTCAGCAGAATTTGTTGGTGGATGGCTCTGCGTTAAAATGCCGATTTCTGAACATTTTTAGGGGAAGTATTGGTAACAGAATGGTAAGAAATAGGTATGTTTGAAATAAAACCTTTCTTCTCCTCCAAAAGTAAAACATCATGTATATTTTTTGTTAATATTGATTATATCGTACTCCAAATAATTAGAAGTAATACAATATGGCATTAATATTATTATTTAAAGATAATATAAAAATTATACCTTAAAACAAATGGAAAAGAAATGTTTCTTGCTAAAAAAAGCCATTGCATTTCTTATTAATTCCATCCGCTTTTTCATTTTAAATCTGCATTCAGATATTTTATTTCTCATTTATTTTTAATAATAATTCATAATATGTTATGACTGAAAACATGCAAAAACTAAAAGCTTCAAATACAAAAATGGGCCAAAATGTTTTAAAGGGCTGTTATGGCCCTTGAGACTCAACCACAGTTTCTGCCAGTTTTGCTATTGTGGCTGCTCGAAAATTCAGATTTTCAGTTGTTCCATCGAGATAGTCGGAGTAGTCGATTTAAGGTAAGGTTTCAACCCCTTTTCTTTCACTTTATGCTCATCTAACTGGTTAGATAATTCAACGTTATTGACACCAAGGACTAAGGATGACATTGCTGTATGCTGAAATTGGAGAAGTGAGTAAAGCATACATGGCATTTTATTACGATTACCAAGTTAAGATATATGCCTTACGTTGTTATCAATTCATTGGCTGTGTTGTCGAAAACCAAAATATTTTCCTAGATGTTAAAGGAAACATTTAGGAACAGTTGTTGATAGTAAGACAATCTATATTGGACTATAATTTAATCATGAAATTAAAGGGCAAAAGTAATTTAATCTCACAAATATTATTTTCAATACTTAATGTTAATGTTTCCCAGATGGCATTGCAAAGTCCCCAGCCCCCAGCGATGACGTAAAAGACTGCCGCATCGTCTTTCACGGGAGTCCACAGCCACAGCACCATCAGCAGACCCGATTGGCACACAAGACCTGCCGCCATTATGATTGGTCTTTGGAAGTGCTGGGAAAAGAGATGTACTCCAATCGAACCGAGAGTGTGTGCTCCTCCCAGACACATCATGGTGAAACTTACGGATTGGAGGCCCAATGCGCAACTTATGTAAGCCTGGAAAAACAGAAAGAAAAAGTTTTTAAGTCATTTCAAAACAAATGAAGACATATGTTTGATGTTATCATCAACTTTGATTTTTTTATGTAAACTTATGTAAGCCTGGAAAAACAGAAAGAAAAAATTTTTCAGTCATTTCAAAATAAATGAAGACCTATGTTTGATGTTATCATCAACTTTGATTTTTTTAATTGTTTTTTAATCAAATCAGTATTTATTCTCTGAAATTATTTAAGAACAACTTAATGAATGGCACAAACGTAATACAAATAATATTCTAAATTTCAGATTTCAGGACCAGCCTTGGTAGCAAATGCTCCATAAAAGACGAAATCATTATTAAAATATTTTTATTTAATTGACTCTATTGTTGTTTACTGATTTATCTTTTGACATAAGTGAAGAAACTCTACACCATTTGAAAACAATTACAAGAAGAAGTTTATTTTAAAATGAACTATTTTTTTTAAAAGGAACAGTACTTCATCAAAACTGAGGTTCTATTTTTTGATACTGAGTAAAATCTAATACAATAGGGAATTTAATGTTGGTTGATTAATTTTTATGGTTCATATTGGCCCGAGAATATTATTTATTTATGCTCCATAATATATAATTTAAAAAAATCCAATTGAATCCAAAGAGAGTAATAGCTATTGAAGATTAAAATAGTTTCTATTCTGTTCACAAATGATTGAGAGTATTTTAAGGCTCAACTAATTATTATATTAATCTAAACCTTGAACATCTATTGATTGTTTCCAACTGGTGTATGAAGTTAATTAAATTAATTAAGACAAATAATGACTTAATCCCATTCTTACATGATAGCTTGAAATTTGAGATGGCAGCTTTCCCTTTATTATTTTTAATATTCATTAGCTGCCTAAGTTTAAAGAAATTGCCAGACATACAGAATAAAGCCCTTTTTAATATGGTACATGGTGCGTACTCAATGGATGATTGCTATGGTTAGACTTTTGTTTGCGAATAACAGTGTCATTATAATAAACAAAGTTGATATATGTAACAAGACTGCACAAACACTGAAATATGAAAGAAAGTGGAAACTTAGTGGAACTTATTAAAATCCTTTTTACGGCTATCTTTAAAAGAAACATTCAAGATTTTCTCAACTTCTACTTACAGTCAATGTATTTCATGCTGTACGAATCTGTCGAAAGATTATTTGTGTGTGTGAAGACTCATTTTTTAATTTAAATAAAAACTTATAATCATTTAAAATTTATTTCTGAAATCGCAACTATGAAAGATGAACAGTTATTTTAAAATTATTCTTAAGAGCATTTCTTAATGACTAATCATCAAAATTTCATTCAGTTTCCTTGAAAGATATGACCTTCAGAAAACATGTATATCGGTTACTATTCTAATCATAAATTTTTAATTCATCGAGAAAGAGCTTACTTAATAATTTTATATAATAAAATTAATTCTAACTTACTCGTGTAAAGTCTCCAACTATGAAAGCTTGTTCAATTCCGATGAAGATGAGCATTGGCAAAGCAAGACGTACGTTTTTATCCACCAATATAAGTCTTATTTGGCGCATAGTCTGGTGAAATAATGATCTTTCCATTGGATCCTGTTCAAGTAAAGCTTCGACTTTTTCCAAGAATATAAAAACTATTAAAACTCCAATGGCAATGGCTGGCGTAAAAACGTAGATGAAGATTTTGGTCGCTCTTGTTGGCACAGCTGTAGTGGATTCAATAACATCTTCCGGATCTAATTCCACTGGATAAATTCCATTTTTGCACAATCTTTCGTAGCACAACTCAGTATGCTGGATAACTGTGACTGTGTATACCGTAGAATTTGACGAGACAGAGCTCTCGGAATATATTCCACCAGCATATTCCATTATTATTGCTGCAGCAAGATTCCCCCAGAAGTAAAACGACTTTGAGGTGAGAAAAAATATTCGCAAGTAGCGTTGTTGTATTTTGATCCTCATGGCTTGGGTCACGTATGAAAGTCGGGATATGTTTCGACTAAGGTACGATTTCTGGACTCTGATCATTGGCCCCAGTCCGAGTCCAAGAAAAATGGCACATGCTATCAATGCAACAGGATGGTAATAATGGAAAGCTAGAACATACAATGCTTCTAGCGACGAAACGATGAAGAACGTCCATTTTATGCCAATTTTATGGTCAATGATAGGTCCGCAAATGCACGAGAAAGTCGCAAAGAAGTAAAGGATACTCAAAGATTGCAATCCAATTGCTGGAAATACTGAACTTTGAAGACTTTGGAGAGCTGAGAATCCACTAAAACAGAGAACGACTGAGATGGCAAGTATAATACTGTTTTTTATGACTTTTCTTTCGACATGGATGGATCCAACAGTCTCTATAAAAAAGAATTAAAAAAGGATGTAATTATTTCAATTTGCATGTAAAAAATACAGTTAAAAATGTGTTTCGTATAATTTAAGGAATGACAGAAAAGAGGATAAGTATAGAAAGAAATTTTCATAGAAAGAAAGTGTTCATTTATGGATTTTATTCATGTATTGTGCAATATCAATGATTAAAAGAGCAAAAAAAATTAATAAAAAGATTATTTATCCTTTACAAATAAATAGGCAAATGAAATAATATTCTTCAAGCTTTAAACGTAATAAAAATACATAATAGATACTTTTTTTGAATGAGTATATTTTAATTATTTTTTACATGTTTCTTCTTTAAATTAACTAAAATTATCGACTGTATAATTTAAAATGGTTGATCGAAATTAACTCGTCAATTAAATGAATATTTTTTTAAAAAATAAATTGTTTGCACGAGAGTGTTAGTGTAGTTCTTTTTATATTGTTAGTATATAGCTTCTTATTACTTAACGTGTTACATTAATACTTCAGTATTCTTTATTATCATGTCCATAGAAGCAAATATAAGTTTATTCAACAATGGTTGAATAGCTTATTATTATACTTTTGAATGGCGCCAGATCAAAATATTATATTGAGCCTGAAAACAAGAAACACTGCTGAAAGAATTGATCTAAAAGATTCGTTCTGTCAAGTTAAAATTAACTTGTAAATGTTACAGGGTGAAAATAACATCTTCTATCCATGACAGAAATAAAAATCTTGGATTCAAACTATGTTTTACGACCAGTGAGGATACATTGAAGCATTAATTTGAAAATGAGTTTAGACTTCTAACTGTTAATGTAATTATTTGTTTTGATAAAATAAACTTAATATCTCGACTAAACGAATGTTTTCAGTTTAAAATTTATCATCAGCATCACTTGAACATTCCCAAAACTACGATGGATAAACAAAGCAAGTTGCTTTAGCTATATTTAATAGATTGAGAATGATATTTAAGGTTTTTAAAAATATCTAATCAAATACTTTTCTTGACATATATTGACAAAGAATTTTAAAAAATGTTAACAATTTAATTTTAATATAAAAATAATAGATTTTTTTGTTACTTAATTACAAATTTGGTTCAAATTATTTTTTAACTAAGTTTCTGAAATTACTTTGAATAGGTTTTAGTGAGTAATTTATTTATTGCATCCTTGAAAGTTAAGTACGAAGTCTTTTTTTAAAATTCTTTTAATGATTTAATGATGACGCACCATTGTAATGTGAGAGCATGATGTTGTTTGGGTTTGTAGTTGTTGAAGCCTCAAAATTCGTAGGCAACCGATTGGCGATTTATCACTTTTGAGGCATCAATTCTTTGTTTTTAGGCTCATTAGAAAATAGTGCAGAGTGCTGTCACATTTTGCAATTTATCGGCAACTAAAATTACAACTTGCTTTCCTTATTAACCGATTAATTAAAATGAATTTTCTTAATTCATTTTAATCAAGCGGTATCAAACTATCACAAGACTATCAGGTTGCGCATGCGTCGATATATGAAAAAAACAATGTTTTACCACCATCTGAAAATCGGTTGATCTCCAATAATAATTTTCTTTCATTTTAACTTGTAACTCGCGATTGTATATTTCATTTTCTTTTATTCTGTATCTTAATTTTATTATTTTTTAAAAAAATTAATTGTGTACATGTTGGGTGCAAAAATATTAAAACCCCAGTTGTTGTTTTTTAATTCTACGTGACAGTATTTTTAAGGAGACAAAAATAAATGTCAGTAAATTTTATTTACTTATGGCATTTTTATTTATTCTTTACATTAAGGAATGCAGGGCAGCATAGAAAAACTCTATTTTGTTAAAAAGAGATTTATAACATTTCGCTGCGAAAGTACAGAATTATTCTTGAAAGAACTACTTACTGCTTAAATTTTTTGTGCTCATACAACAGATTACTATAACTTTAATTTTGAAAAAAAATACATAATTTCATATTGGGATGTTGTATAAACTATTGTGTTTGAAAATTAATGCTTTATTTAAAAAAATCGTGTTACTGAAAACCGCTAACCCCTTCTTTTCCCATCTTTCTGACAGCATTTGAATTCCACGTCTGAAAAATGACACACCTTTTGAGGCTTTTGATATGTCTTTTGACACATCGTCAAGTGTCGACCAAACTTTTAACATCTTTATAAGAAAGGAAGTGCTGCTCATCCAGGTCTTGTGCCACCGACCGGAATAAGTGATAACCGGAAGGGTTAATCTCTGATGAATACAGTGGGTAGGATAGGCTTAAGCTTTTCCAAGTAGGTCTTTTACCGGTTTTGGAACATGTGGCAGATTGTTGTCATGCTGCAAAATGAAATCATGCACCTGCTCGTATAACAGTTGTTTTCACTCAATTTTCTGCTTAATGACTCCAATTGTAGTCTGTAGCAGTCCCCTGTGATAGTTTCATTTGGTTTGAGCCACTCATAGTAATCTATACCCATTTAATCCCAACAAATGCTATGCAGAATCTTGGAACTCTGGATATTTGAATTTGCTGAAAGTATTGATGTAGGCCTGTGCTATACAAATTTTCCTTGCCAGTTATAATACGATACAAAATTATTTTCCTTTTCTGCCGTTTAAACAGTTGTTTGCACTTCGTTCGACGTCTCTCAGTTTCAACTTGTACAGCAACCAAAGGCCTTGCATTTGCATAATTTCTAAGTTTTTCAAATGTTTTGAAACAGTTGAGGGATCAACTTCTAACGATTCTGCAAGTTCAACCGTTTATCATGAATATTCATGAAATAATGCTTCCAATTGTTCATCTTCAAACTTCTATGGTACGCCAGAGCGTTCTTTATTTTCAAGATCAAAAATATTATTTTTAAGACTTCTAAACCAATCTCTGCAAGTTTTTTTCAGACAGAGTAATGATCGTCGTAAGTCTGAACAAAAATTCTGCGAGCTACAACTGCAGATTATTTTTTATAATAAAATAGTACAATTAAATTACCCTCAAATATAATATTTGTGGCAAGAAATTCGACGTATTTGACGCGATGAAAAATAATGTTTTTTGCGCTTACATGCACTGAATTTCAAACTTGCTTATAGTACTTGTAAATAGACATGTCACTATCATAAACTAAAGCAATCAATTCTGCTAACGCCATCCGTTGGAAAACAGAGAGAACTTATTCAACTACACAATATGATTTAGTTCTTCAAGAATAAAAAAGATATCAAACATTATAAGCTACTATTGTTTTTACAAAATGAAAGTTTACTGCAACAGCAATTGTAGCATTAAAATCGATGACAATTGTTTATAGCTTCAGACGCCCTCGCAATTCTACAAAGATACAGCAAAACCACCTGCTTGGACAAAGGAAAAAACTTTCTTTGGAAGTCTATTTATATTGTGTTGAAGACGAGATGTTCAAAAAACTAAAACCTTTTTGCGCTATAGCGCGAAAGATGATAAGGAATATCTGAAATTGGTCTGCGTTTCCCAAGTCTCTCAAGGGAAAATAAGATGCAGAGAAAAATATGAGAGAGCGGTAGAATTTCGAAGGAATTTTAGATGAACAGAAAAAAACGCCATGCTGCAGATTTTTCCACTCACGCCAAATTGCGGAATTCGGGAAATAAAAAAGTGATTGTTAAATTATTGTTCCGAGAACAAAATTCCAGCCTTGATCAATGTAAGGGACTTTTTTCTACCCGGAAAGTACTTCAAAGGAATTAATTATAAATGAAATTAGTGATGTTTGAAGAATATTTTCTTAAAAAAACATTTGGCATGTAAGAATGGATATCTTCTATAAATACATATAGACCTTTTAAGAATTTTTTTAACAAATATATTTTTACAAAAATATTTAAAACTATTTAAACTAGTGTTTTAAAATTATTTTTCCCATTTTTCGAACGCCTTATTTTTTTATCAGAAATGGTGATAAGATATAAACTTTCTAATTTTGCGCTATCGTATATGAATGAAATTTAATTCAATGATCGAACACAAAAAATAATAGTTTTGAATAATACAACGAATGAGAATTTGTTGTTAACTAGCCGCCTTTGGCGACTAGCTGGTTCTCCATGAGTAATGCGTTCTAAAATTTTCAATTTAGTCACATATTCATTAGCCTTGAAGTAATTCTGGGAATTGATTGGCCTGAAATTAAAAATGTTTTTTTTTTCTGTGATGTTGCCAAAATATTAAATATGTTTTTTTAAAGAAAGCGAAAAAGGAAAAAAAAATTATTCCATAAATGATTTAGATCAGCCATACTCAACCTTTTTTTTATGGGGGCCACAAACACGTTTCAGTCACGGTAGCCCGGGCCGCAAGTAAAAAATAATTAGGTGGATAAATGAAAAAGTAATATCAACCTAATGAAATATTTAGTTTAATGTAAAAAAGAATTTAACAAAGATGCTTACTTACTTATATGTATATCTAATGAGACTTTTGGAACTGAGAGCATTTTTTTAAACTTTATCAATATCTGGCTTGTCGTTGCATGCTACTCTTATTATATCATCCAAATGGGAATCTGTCAGTTTATTTCTATATACACTCTTTGTGTATTTCATTTTTGAAAAAGATGATTCGCACACATACGTTTACCCAAAAAAAAATTAGCATTATTTGGGCACATCTTTGCACGCTTTTATATTTTTGGGGAACAATGCTCCAAAATTCCACATATTCCCTTTTTTCCCTTTTTTCTTTGAAAATTACTTCCAGGTTGGTGTCATTTTTAAAATCAATAAATTCATGAAACGACTCCGAGTAATTACAATTTAAAACTGAAGCCAACTCAGAAATAGTTGGTGTCTTTAAATGCCATGGATTTTCTATAAGTAACAAACAATTTTTTATTTTTCTGAGATCTTGAAACCTTTTTTGAAATTCGTTTAATAGTGTAGTTATAAAATTTGAAATTATGGAGCAGTTTTCTTCTGAAATGTTAATACCGTCCTCTCGGGTTTTTATAATAGTTGGAAAATTGTGTAGCTCTTTGTTCTGTATTTCATTATAATAAATACTTAGCTTTTCCTCAAATGCAAACACTTTATTTGCCATATTGGACACTATGTTATTTTCGCCTTGTAGACTCTGATTGAGATTGTTTAGTTTTTCCGTAATATCACATAGAAAACCTAAAAGACACCACAATTCATCGTTTTGTAATTCTGGGTACCCTTTATTATTTTGCTCTAAAAATAGGATTATTTCATGGCGTAATGAAAAAAACCTTTCCAAAAACTTTCCTCTACTAAGCCATCGCACCGAGGTATGCAAAAGAACGTCACTGTGCTCACTTCTCAGTTCTTCAAGAAGGGTTTTATATTTTCTGTGGTTCAGTTCTTTTGCTCGTATATAATTGACAATATTGATAACTGTTTTCATTAAAGCTTCTATTTCTGGTTGTACAGCAAGGGCCGCCAAGTTTTCTTGATGGATAATACAATGAAATGTTATTAAATTGCTACAATTATATTTTTTCTTAAATAATGAAATGAAGCCATTTTCGGATCCAGTCATTGAAGGACAACCATCTGTACACAAACACACGATTTTTTGCACATCAATTTCATGATGTTCTAAAAAATTACAAATAGTATCAAGGTAATCCGTGCCTCGGGTTTGACCTTTCATTGGCAGTAATTTTAAAAAGTTTTCATGAATTTCATTGTTTTCTGTACAATATCTAGCAAACACCGAGCACTGCGATGTTGCTGAAATATCGGTGCTGGCATCAAATGCTAAACTGAAAAACTTGCATCTTCTTGGGTTTTTTAATATATCATCGGAAATAAATTTAGAAATGTCTTCAATACGCCTGGTGCAGGTTGAATCCGAAAGCTGTATTTTTTTTTATATCAGATACTATTTGTTTTTTGTTACTGTATTTATCAAAAAGTATATTAGCTGCACTAATAAAGCATTCCTTTACAATTTCCGCATCGGTAAATGGTTTCATATGCTTACCAAGAATGTAAGAAATTTCATATGATGCTTTTGTTACCGCCGAGTCTTGTAATAATGCCGCGAACATAACATTTTGTTGCTCATGCAATGATCTCTTAAAAAAACTCAATTTCTCATTTCTCAAAGACGATCCGGGAGGAAACGTTTCGTCGAAATCTTTATGTTTTGAAGTGAAATGACGAGAAATATTGTATTTCTTCAATATGATACTTTCCCGACATATCAAACAAGTAGCTGCGTTGTTTTTATTTGGCACAACAAAATAATCAGATTCCCACTCATCTTGAAACAATCTATTTTCACTTGATATTTTTCTTTTATACTTCGACGACACTCCTGACATGATTTTGAAAATAATAGGTATACTTAATTTACAAAACAAAACTATTATTTGGCAGAGGACGCGGGTACGTACACAAATTTAGTTTAATAATTTAGATAAAATTTATAACAAGTTTAGTTTCGATCGACAATCAAAGCGACACGCACTTAGGTCCATGGATCCTACGGTCTGGCCACGCGCAAACACGAGCGGCGGGGCGACTTGCCAGTTAGTAAAACACACGTCTCATTACACATGACAAGCAATGTTTAGCTTCGCAAGTCACCCCGCCGTCCGCGTTTGCGCGTGACAAGACCTTTAAGGGGATTCCCGCGCCGCGTATTCCGTATCGTTTGCGCAACCATAGATTAGGATAGTTTGCGTTTCCAATTTAAGCAAATTATTGATATCGCTCACATTCCCATACTTCCCGTTCAATTACCAACTTTTTGAAGGGCGCGAAATTTGAAGTTGTTTACAAATAAGTTGTAACTACCTATTTTAATAATTGGGCCAAACAAAAAGCCTCCGCGGGCCGCAGGTTGAGTATAGCGGATTTAGATGTTACAAACGATTATAGAAACCTTGGCTTTGCATTTTTTTTTTTTTAGAAACTATCAAATTTTATAATGCAAAAAAAAATATTGAATTAATGATACAGATATTGCAAACGATTACAGAAATATGCCATTAAGTCGGAATTTCAATTCATATCCTGTCTAAATTCAATCAGGTTTACCGTAAATAAAGAAGATTTGTTGAATAAATGATTTAGATATTACAATTATAGAAACCTTTGCTTTGCATTTATTTTTTTAGAAAATATCACATTTTATGTTTTTTTATTTTATCCAGTCACCTGCTAAAAGTTGCATTCCTGTAGACTTGATTTACGATGGTAGTTTTTTTTTTGTTTTTTTATTTGAACTTCCGTCATTTATTTCTTTTATTTTATCCAGTCACGCGCACACAAAAACATGGTTAAATTATTTCTTTAAAAATTCCTTAAAAATAGAGGCTTAAGTTATACATTACAAAACTGATACCATTAAAAAACTAATTTTTTTATCTTTAAATTGTTGTAAAAATCATGTCAAAGCGGAAAAGTCGAAATTTCGCTTAAATTTTAATTAATTCAAATTCTAATTAAAAATTCGAAAAAGAGCTACAAGGTGCACATTCCCAACCTCCAAGGTATACATGTACCAAATTTGGTAGCTGTAGGTCGAACGGTCTGATCTGTAGAGAGCCAACACACACACACACATATTGAGTTTTATTATAAGTATAGATTATTCTTCAAAATTTCAACCCAATAAACAAAGACAATATTTTAGCTTTTCTTAAAACGCATTTTTATTAAATATGTATTCGTTGAAATTTAATCCAATGAATGTACAAAAAAAACAGTTTTAAAGAATACGACGAATGAGAATTTATTGTAAATAATTCCTTAAAATTTCAACTCAAGAGACCAAGGCAATATTTTAGCTTTCCTAAAAAGGACAATTTAGGAAATATGTATTCATTGAAATTTAATACAATGATTGTACACAAAAAACGGTTTTCAAAGAGTATGATGAATTAGAATTTATTGAATGTAATTCTTTAAAATTTCAGCACGATAAAAAATTAATTATTTAACTTCCGCTAAAAATTACAATTTATTAAATATGCATTATTTGTTTTTACAATAAAACTAATTGTGTGTACATAATCATTGAAATAATTAGAAAAAAAAGTTTTTAAACCGTTTTAGAAAACAGTCTCTGAGTTATTCCTATCATTGTGGAAAAAAGGTCCGATTTTATATTATATATGTGGTGATATCTTAATAAGCCAGATAACATCTACGGGATTGAGCAATTGCATTTGTCCTGTGGTTATGTTATTAGGCTTCTGAGTCAAAGGCCCACAGTTCTATTCCGAGCACATTTCACCTTCCACAATGGTGACCTCGAACATTGAACCTTAAAAATTAACTCAACTGATGTGGAGCCATCTACTCTCAACCAAAGTCGTCAGACTCACTTCACGCAACAATTCACGCACGCTCCCCATAACGCTTGGCGTGACAAAAAAAAGTTCTCCGCTCGCCGAACAAAGATGGGTACGGCGCATTAGATACAACAGCTACGCACAGCAACCACTTACTCAACAAACCAATGCACCACCACTCAACAACAACGCATATCGTTCGTCAACTCACTGGAGACTGAGTCTGTGGTGATATCTTAATAAGCCAGATAACATCTACGGGAGTGAGCAATTGCTTTTGTCTTGTGGTTATGTTACTAGGCTTCAAACTCAAAGATCCAGAGTTCTATTCCGAGCACATTTCACTTCTCACATATATATAAGCAGAAATTATAAAAGGTTAACAAATTTCTTAGAAATTACACATAAACCGCGATTAAAACTAGCTCTATAAAACTTTCTCGCATACACCCTAATAAATGTGTTAACTTTGAGAATACAGCATGTTACTGACAAACATTAAATATGAAATGCTAACTTTTGAAGTAGGTTTACTGAATCTGCCATGTGATTCTTGGCAATTACTAACTGACATGTGGTCAAATTTGTGTTTTAGAACAATTTCCTTGCCGATTAAAACAAAACTTTTGCACATCACTGCTTTTTTGAATTTCTGTTGATACTAGCTTGTACTCGGCGTGTTACTGCCACCGAAAAAAAATAATATTAAGTGAAATAAATCAATAATTTGGCAATATTTTATCAAAATGGAATAACGGTACGACGGTATAAAAAATGTGAAACATATATTCAATTGTATGTATTAGATTTAGGTATTCTTTTAGAACTGTAAAGCTTTGGGGCTCTTTCAGAATGGTAATGAAAGAAACTGTTTATTGTATCTCGACACACATTTAATATTCATTCAGAATTCTTAAATTTTATTTTTAGAAAATGGGATTAAAATATTTCTTTTAAAATCGATTAAATATATAAAAAATATTTATACCATAAAATCGTTAATATAATTGAAATGATAATTTTTGAAAATTTAGATGTTGCAAAATTATTTGTACTGCAATATTTTTGGTGGTTACTGCAATAAATACAGAAATTTAGTTGAAATATAAAACCCTTAATGTTGGTCTCCCCCAAACTTTCTCGCATAATCTGTAATAAAGTTGTTACCTCTGAGAATGACTTGCATGTTATTTATGTACTATAGCTACAAAATATTAACCATTACCTTGGATTTAGCATTTCTACAGAATCTGTAGTTCCCTTGAAGATTTATTTGGCGATTAATCCTTGATAAATAGATGCGGTTGAGATTCATTTTCTTTTTAAGTTTTAGATAATTGTACTATCCTATAACCATACCGTAGATGTAAATACGCTGACCAAGTTTCATGGAAACCGGACAAACGGTTCAGGAAAGCATGAGACAAATAGACATACATTCATTTTTATTTTTATAGATTTAATTGACTTCTATTTTAAACTTATATTTATATTTAATTCACTGCTTTTTTTAATTATCGCGTTTACACGTTCCTGAGAGTACAGACAGGTATACTATAAACCGGTAGTTGCATTTGACCCCAAAGACAATGGATGCATGGAATATAAATGTGAAGATATCATCTAAGCAGATTTTATTCAAAATTGATAGAAATATGGAAATTTGGTATAGAGACCGTATACTAAATTTCATCTCTCTAATTTAAATCATTTTGAGTTATATTTGTCACTGACAGACAGACTGACATTTTCAAAAAATGCGTTTTTCTAACTCAGAGAGGTCTAAAACGTGGTGATATGTCAAAGTCTCGAGTTCGAATGTTTTGGCTATTACTACACATTCTACCTAAATTAGAAAGTTAAACTGTCTATGATGCTAAGTAGTAAAACTAACCACTAAACAGGCGTACTGAATAAAAAAATTTCATTCTCTTTTCAAAGGTGCAGTAACCCTTTCCAAAATTATATCTGGGGAAAGTGAACGCTATTTGGAGTCTGGGTTTTCAAACTGTGTCAAATAAAAATTGAGATATTTCAGCATTTCATGTCACAACAATATGAATGCAACTGAGTCCATACTTGTTTAGCCTATAAAAATCAATATTGGATATTGAACACTCTCCTGGAACTGAGAACGTCCTTAGGGACTTCAAGCAGGATAATATATCAAAGCAGAAAACTTTGCAATAAAGTGCATCAAAATAGAGCAATAGTTTATCTTTATGAACAAAGAAGTATACAGTTTGCTGTCTCCACTGTCGAATAGTCTCCATTATCTTGAAAAAGAGACTCCAACAAATCAAATGATTCAAAATTTGGTGACAAATCTTATAGTTATAGGATATTTTTCTCTCAAGTTTAGTCTTGGTCAGTTGCCAGAAAATGGACAAGACAAGGTTACAAGGGGTTTCTGGTAAATAAAACGGTGTTAAATATTCATGATCTGATATTGTTCAAACCGCAGAAAAGGAAAAGGATATCCTGTACAAGATCTGAAAGCATATCGAAAGGCTCGAAACAAAGAACCAGGCAATTCAAAATGATGCGGTATCATTTACAAAGTATGGCCGTGACCTACTTGATCCAAAGCCAGATTTCATATTTTACTTTAGGATTTGGCATTGATATATTCTAAAGAATCTACTTATTCATGAACTTTTTCTCTATAAGGGCATTAAAGTTAGCTTATCTTGAGGAATAATAATGGAGTACATTTCATTCTAAGAGTAGTTTTTGCATCACAAATTAATTAATAAATTTGAATAATATTTTAACACATTCTGCCTCATATGAAATGTTATTTGTTGTGAATGAAATTCAATTTTATCAAATATAATTTCACTTTTCAAAAAATTTAATAATATAAACAAAAATTAATAACGTGTAATTTTATAATTTAATGATAACGTACAATATATTATATCATCTGCCAATGTTTCAACAGGTATTAATATTATTATGTTATATTTTGACTTAAAAGTATGCAAAATTTTTAGCATGAAAAATTATGAACTTATGAGCAATAATTGTCTTAAAATGACATTTACGGGACAAAATATTAGATTTAAAGAATTAGTTAACGTTAAGAGTTTTTAAAGAAGATTGATATTTAAATCTTTATAGTTTTTAAAAAAAATTTATTTAAATTAACGTCCGAATTTAAAGCAAAGTTAAGGTTATTCTGTGTAGAACCTCCTAATTTTAAATCGTAGTCTGATGACGAGAACAACACTTGAGATGACACACCTCTCTCCACACTGAACTACACCAGCAGAAGGACGTTTGGCTCGGATGGATTCATCATGCATCAGACCAGCTTACACGACAGCTCTCCGGTGAAATTGGGTCTTGAACTTATGGCCTGTTAACAAAGCCGAGATCTTATCACCAGGACACCACGGCTGTTTAATTTTTATAAATACCATAATGAAAGAAACGTATAAAAATTAACAAACTTGTCGGTTGGATAAACGATAAAATTTGTTTTATTACAGAACGAGTAATCCGATTAATTGATTCATTAACTAGCTGACAGTCTCACACAGTTAAAGCCTTAATTCATTCATACCCTCATTTTCAAGATGAATAAAAGAGAAACAAACCAAGCCTTCACTTGAGACTATTTTAAAATCAGCCCCGAGTATGAAGAAAAACAGAGGGCTACATAGAGGGAAAAGCATATACTCTTTATTATGGTGATATATCTACCGGTGTATGCTGTATAATGCCGGGTTTGTTTTCAGCCAGTTATAAGATAGCAAATATGCAGCTCACGCGTAGAAAGGGATTTATTCCTGTTTTCCTCAATTTCATAAAATAGATTCAAATATCCCTTGCTTGGTTATATAGTCCCTTCAATTTTTCTTCTTCACTGAGTATCGTATTAAAATGGCCGATATTTACCCTTAAAATCGTGATGAAACAGATTTTAAAAAAAGTTAACATACTTAAAATTGGAAAACAATAGAAAATAAAGGTCAAATAAATAAAAAAATCATCTCGTATCAAAAAACACTAAAAAATGTCGAAATTAATCGGAATGATAAGCATTCAATTTTTTCTACACTCTCCAAATTCTACAAATGCATGTGCAATAAGAAAAGATACAATATAATGGTTTGTCTTTGCCCCTATGGGACAATTGCCATCGACCGAACACTACTTTCAGCCTTTGTAAGCATGTGCCATCTACTTGCCGTCTTATTACTAGCCAAATGTAAACCCGCATAAGGGTTCCTTTTTCGATGATTAGTCAGACCAATGTCATAAGTGCTCTGAGTATAGGTATTTTGCAATGGAATGGGTAATTTGCAAGGTTTGCAAATCTATGTGTGTTTATTATATCAGACGATATAGATGATTCTTTAAATCAACGTTAACAAAAACGAAACCGAAAATTGCCTGCTGCAGAGTGCTGCACTGCTGCTCTTTGTATTCGTCTAGCTGTATAAAGCTGTAATCTGTAAATATTTGTCATCTTTGTGCTGTAAATATTTGCTGACTTTGTGCTTTCTTGTATTCATGTGCAAATAAACGTCGTCGTTGTGTTTTTATACTGGAGTACAGTTGATTTTGTGTTTATCTTGATCATATCCTTCAAGTCTTACAAAAGTACTAAATAATGTATCTTAACGGAATAGACGTCTGTCTATCCGTATTTCCGCAGGTATACAAACGTCATGACTCCCAATTTTAGCTACTGAATTATCTATGAAATTTAAAATACATATAAAACTTTGATCCAAAATTTTTAACATAGAAAACGTTGAACCAAATTTTGAATTTTGAATAAAATTCGCCAAATGGTTGACCGTTTGTTGTCATGTACTTTTACATGCATGCACACGTGATAGCTCAAAAACTTAAACTAAATGGCAAATAATTAAAATCTGGCATCTCATTTTGTTATTAAAATTGTAATTCTATATAAAATTTTGGGTTTTAATTGGCCCCAAAATAAAATCAAAAATTCATGAAAAATCCTGAAGAAAAAATCTGCGCATTTGTGGCTTTTCCATATTTTATGAAAGGGTTAATGGTCATACTTTTATTACAAAAATTGTAATAAAATTTCCGGAGACCCCTCACATTCGTTTTAAGGGAAAGCCGACTTTGAAATAAGCAAAAATGGACGGAAACATTGTTTTATTTGTATTATATCGTCAAAAAAGTCATGTTTATATTCACTTAAAATAGTGTAATAAAATTTATTGCCTATAAAATAAATATTTGAAAGGTTAGGAGAAAAAAGGGCATCTTAATTTTTTTTTCCAAATGATATGTAATTAGATTTAAATATATTTGAAATGTTCCAAATGTCTTAATTTTTGAAGAGGTCAAATGAAATTGACCATAAAAATTTCGGTCAAACATTAAAATGAAATAAAGTATACATTTTATGCTGCTATTTTTATAAATAGCTAAAAGTCAATTTTAGTTCATAAAAATAAAAATACCTATGAAACTTCAGTAGGTGTGCATAAAAATATTTCTAAAAATTTAGTATTTAATTGGAATTACAAAATTATGCGTAGATTAAAATCCTTTAATAAAAAATAATACAAAAAATACAGAACTAAAACATCTTGGAATATTTTAAAAATTATGCATAGTTAAAAAAATTTTAATAATATATTTCATTTCAAAATGTTTTTTAAAGAAATTTAATGTATTTATACAAATATTTATGCATACAAATTTCATAACCTTAACTGAATAAGTCTCAAAGTTATCTAACAGATTCCATTTTCCCTTTATATTGTCTATTTTACTGTTCGCATATAAGCAACAGCTATATGTGTGCGTATACTTACAATAACAGAAAAAAAAAATGAAAATGGAATCGTGGATAATTCTGTTATCGAGAGTGTTTATTTTTCTGGAAGAGAACAATCGCAGTAAGTAAGTAAACAAGTAAATAAGTAAGTGTGTTAAAGAAACTAAGAATAAACCTTCATTTTCGTCTTCCTCTTCGTCCTTATTTCGGGAAGAGATGGCAGCAGCTGCATCCTCAGGGTTCAGACGATAACCTCTTTGTTCGGGGACGTAGTCACTGGTGAGCTCGTAAGTCACCTCCACCTGTTCTTCCTCCCTGCTGCGTTCAGCCAAGGCCTGCTCCAACAACTGGTCCAGGGACTTGCGACACTCGGAAGGTGCTTGATCCATGAAGCCAGATTAGGAAACCTTAGAGAGAGATGGCATTATTCAGGAGAATCTGAAATTAAAAGAAATCCATAATTTATAAGACGTTTAGTAAGAATTATTTGAGAGGATTTGAAATCTTAGCGAAAAACGGCAAATGTACTTTAGATGGGAATGAAATGGGATGGAATGAAATTGAAAGTGATTGTTTTTGAAAATTGTTTCATTAACCTGCTTACCCCAAATGTACTTTAAGTTCCAAAGTAGTTCTATGATCGAAATGAAAAGGAAAAAAAAAATTTTTTTTGCTTTTGTTATTTGCTTAAAAAAGATTGAAAAAACATCTATGACATTAAAATACACCAATTATATGCCAAAAGAATTTTTTACTTGAAAGAAATGTTTTTTTTTGTGCTTAAAAACATGTATAAAACAAAAATTTTCTAATTTATAGATTTATCAAATGATTTGCTTAGAATTTTGCAGTTAGCTTAAAAAAATATATTATCTAGTTTGTGAACTAAAAAATAAGATGTATATAAGCTATTCTGTGAATATTGACTTGCTACTAATAAATAATACAAATTGCTCAATTTTTGTTGCTTGGTAAAACGCTAAATAACCACAAAATATTTCTAAATGAATAAATCTTTTATAATCTGTATATATGAATTTTCAACAAAAATATGCATAAATTCTATCCTCATTAAGTCAAAGTAATTCTTGAAAATTAATCCAGTAAGTGAAATTAATTCTGTCATTATTAAGTAAAGTTATCATTAAATAAATACTAAATAAAATTGACTTTTCTTAATGACTAAACAGTTTCGCAAAAAATTGACTTTTCTTGCCACCTATCTTAAAGCCTATATATCGGTAAAATCATTTTAAAAGGTTTAAAAACCGCATAATTAAGAAAAATGTGGTGTAAATAATTATATGTTGCCTTTTTATGAGATTTTTAATTTTCAAATCTTTCATATAAAAACATTTCGGCTTTTGTATAATCTCAAAAATAAACGATGAAACAATTATCATTTCGGTTACATTAAACATCATTTTTATCATTTTTTTTTCAGTTATATGAAATATCATCTTATCTTTGGCAAATTTTTAAGAAGAAATTATAAAAATGAAATAAATCAGTCTAAAACCCTCTCATGCTATGATATTTTGGATTACCGGACGCGATTACCGATGGATTACTGGAGGCGATTTGGATTACCGATGTTTTTAAAATATTATATTACTTTTTTTGTGTTTGAAATCTCATAAATGTAAAAATAAGTATGCTGCTTGAAGAGAACAATCTTGAAATCATTCCTTTCTTTCTTTTTCATCTTTTGTTGATAAACTAGTTTACATAAAATTGGCTTGAAGTTACAACTAAACTGCATTCAATTATTTCGGTTCCAAAATTCAAGTATAATTCTATTGACGAAAGGAGATCTAAAACAATAAATGCCTTTAGAATTCTATATGACACAAATTCATTCGTTATCTATTGGACTTTTTTGAAAACGTAAATGCGATTTCATGCTTCGTTAAATGTTCCGAATGCAATTCCTTCTCAGTGAAAAAAAAGTAATTGAATATTCAGAGCTAGAAAAGGGAACGTGTAGGATATGTCTGTTTAATAACATTGCTTCGAGATTAGCAGCGCTATTCCGCTAAAGCGTTTTTAAACAGAAGCAAAATCCGCTTTGTTGATTGAATTCGTCTTGATTCAGAGGCTGCAGTGAAAAATAAATGGAGATGAATTTCACGAAGATTACGAAATGCACGAAGTCCGATTATACTTTCATCGTCTGCAGCAAAGAGATTTTACTCTAGAGAAAAAGAGTTTTCCAAGTGCAGTGTTTCATTTTACATTTTGACTCTTACAAGTTGGCTTACAATGAAATTGCTTTTCAACTTCCAAATTGAAAGTTAGTTAGTTACAGAATCCCTAAAGTGACGAGGCGAAAACATTTTTGTTATAAAGTTTACTAAAATACTTTGTTTTTCTTGTAACAAATAGTTATTTAATTCAAGTTATTTTTATTTTTATCCAAAAATAGCAGTTCCGTATAATTTTTTACAATTACAGGTATGTAAACAGAAGAATATGAAAAAAGTGACATTCAATAACAGTGGAAAACAACAATAAAATCTCTAATCCTTCCCTAAATCAAAAGAAATGAATTTCTACTACTTATAGTTTTGATATAAAATTACATTAGCATTAAAATTGCCTTTTTTGTTGGTGAATATTTTTTTCAAGAAATATAAATTAGTCACAAACGTAGAATCATCAGAATGCAGATAGTTCAGATTTTTTTGTACAATATTTTAGGGGTGTTTAATTTTGTGCTTAGCTTTCAAAATAGCATTTCTACTGAAATATTTACTGGAAAATCCGTAAAATCAACAGGTTTTGTGTGATGAATGTATGGTAGAACATTTCAACAATTTCGCCAAATTCCTCTCTATGTCACCAAATGGTCGCCAAGGTTGGAGGTCATTGTTACTTAATCCGTTCAGAATTCTTCAGCAAAACTGTCTCACTTGTGATGGAACTAATTGCTCTGAGAAGTAAAAGTACATATTCGAAGCAAAATTGTACATTCATTGAGACTTCATTCATCAAGATTGTTCACGCATTGCTCTAAGATTTTTTTCAGATCGTTGTTATTCATGTTTATTATGTGAGAGCATGATGCTTTAGTTTGAAATCTTAGAAGCTTCAGAAAGCGTAGTCAACAAATTGGTCTTTTATTGAAGCCTCAAAAGTCATAGGAAACAATTAGCGATTTACTGCTTTTCAGGCATCAATTTTTCGCTGTTAGGGGTATTAGAAAATAATATAAAAGATTGTCACAATTGGCGATTTATTGCAAAATAATCTTACAAATTGATTTCCAAATTCTGAATTGTTAAGAATTATCTTAATCAATTTAAATCATTAACCAAGTTAAATGATTTTGTAACAATTACAAAACAGTCAAGCTACTCATTACGTATGCGTCTATATTTAGAAAACCTGGTTTTTTCATCTCAAAATTAATCAGGCTCCAAAACTTTCTTTAGCAGCCAGAAAAGCAGAAAATGAAAGTTTTAAAAAATTATCATAACATTCATAATAATATTTCAAAAATAATAATTATCTTAGATAATAACATGAAATTTGCAATAACTGATTTCATTTTTTTTTCTTATTGATTGACAGATCCCTGAATTAATAGTCCTAATAAACTTCGTATTAAAGTGATTAGATTGCGTGACACGAAGTTTTGTAATTTTTTAACCTTTTATTTTATTTGACTTTTAAGTTTCATATTTTTTTTCGATATAAGGCTCTGCAACCAGTTGTTTTAAAGATAAATTTAAAGTAAAAATTTTGTTATTTTATTTTCTTATAATATTTGTTACTTAAAAAGGAATCATAAAGAGATTAAATTAAAGTCAATAAAGTGTGGCAAGTTTCCGAAGTTTAAAGGGGGTTCTCGAAAGAAACCCCGCTTTCATACATTCGTACCCCTGGGGCTTTTCACTTTTGGCCAGGTTCGTTACACATCAAAATATAATTTAATATTTCATTTTATTTTTGGAGTTTGATAAAAACCTATTTGATCTGAGGAAAAATGAATTTGACATACAGGTAAAAATACATATAGAGCCATTGATGTGACAACACATATACAGGGACAACTTTAAATATGCATGGTACGAAAATCCAATACTATGGTGCCTTAAGTTAAAATCATAACCTTGGGTAACTTACGAACCTATGGTATCAGGAGTACGAAAATTAATATTAAGTCTTGAGACTGATTCCTATTTATATAAACTAAATATATATTTTCTTGTAAAAGAAACGCTTTTTTCTAATTCATTATGGTTCAAAATAGCTTTTGTTTACGTCAACACATTTTAAAGACACAAATTAAGACCTCGGATTTGGACACACTCTGTTTCTTTGCACATGCGTCATGAGGGGATTGTTTCGTCAAAAAAGAAGTGAGAAAGATAACAGGGAAAGATGTTTATGTTTCATCAGTAGAGTTAATTCAGATTGTTCGCTGAATTAGGAGATGTAACAACTGCTCCTCCTTTTGACCACTATCCCTTATCTAAGGATAATCATCTAAAAGTGCCAATATCTGGATATTGAAAAGAACAATAAGCAAATTATGGGCATGCTCTCTATGACACAATTCTTAATTATACTTCATGCATCCAGTACCGAAAGTCTGTTGTAATACCCATGTTTATGCAATATACAAATTAAGATATACGACTTCGTGCGCAGGAAAATTTTGAAAAATTGGATTTTAAAAAAAAACTATATAAAGCTATGGTTTTTAGATGTATTGTCAATTATAATACAAAATACTATAAATACAAAAACATTATTTAAAAATATATAATATTTTAAGAGAGAAAAAAATTTGTAGTACATTTTAATGAAATTAAACCAAAACGGTTAACACTCTACACAAAATTGTAATGCAGAAATCCTAATTTTATAAAATATAGTAATGAATGAAACAATCTAAAATTTAAGAAACATTTTGAGATGCAAGAAAGTTATGGGGAAAATATACATAGATATGCATTTTTCCATAAATTCTCAACTTAGTTTTTCTAAAAACATCTATAAATGAAAAAGTATGACACCAACAATAAAAATTTTGGTTCATTTCGTTGTCCATATTATTTAAAACACACATTGAAATTTTTATATACATGCCTTTATTAGTTTTTGAGATATCATGTTAACTGTGAATTATTTTGAAAATTAAAGTTTTTAGAAAATTGAAGACAAATTTTAGCTGTAAAATATGTTTTGCTAAAAATTACCCTGGATAATAGGCTAGGTCTTCCTTTTCCTGGAAAAGATAAACTCTTTTGGAAAGAGAAAAATCTGAAGTACAAGAAATAACAATAAAAAAATTCATCAATGAGGTTTATAACCAGTGTTTTAACGTAATCGGAAACCTTAAAGACCTTTATTCTAAATTTGTATGCGAAGTTGTCTGTTATTTATCATCACAGCGTGGGATTCTTTATTGAAACGGGGGTGATGTTGCCCTTCGAGAAAGACATACAGAAAAAAGAGATATTTTTTTTTCATTGAGAAAACCTTTTTCTCTTTTTTTTCCATTTATTTTCAGCTAAATTAGATTTTCTAGAGAATATCCTGAGATTGAACCTGAGAAGCTTATAGTATCCTTTTTTTAATTTTTAATAACATCTTGCATCAGAGAAATTTTAATAAAATATTCAATCTATATTTTATTAAATTCTTCTTATGGGTGATCTATCTTCAAATTATTTTCCTTTTGACAGAGTTAAATTTTTAGTTTACTGAAAATGACCGATCACGTCATTTAAGTAATATTAGGTAGATGTTAGCATTGACGCATTGGATTTGATACTTTTTTTTCACTCTAAAGAAACTGGATTAAAATGCGTACAGTTAATTGCTATTAAAGTATCTCCAGGAAAAGTGAGTAGCTAAAAGCGATTTAAAAATAATATTTAAAATTTATTTTTATTTCATTTCTAATTAATCAAAAAGCCACTTTCCTAAAAGGATAAATGTAATTCATCAAAGATTTCCTGTAGAAGATATTCTTTGAGAGTGATTTTCATTATAAGTTGGAAACAAAGCTTTGTATTATGATTATACCTGTAGGCACCTGTGATATTAGTAAAAGGTGTCACGCTAGAAGATTGTTTGGATCTAAATTTAACAGATTTACTTGTAACTGGCAAGCAAATTATAAGTAGAAAGAATTAACAAAACCTTATTGGCGCAATGTTTTAATTATTTGAAAAATTCATTCACAAAATAAATAAATAAAATTACTATTTTAAAGCAGCTAAATAGATAAATGCTATTATTTAAAATTAAAAATCCATTTATTAAAACGATACATCACAAAATATTTTAAAAAAACATCAGCAAATTATGTGGATTACTGAACAGGAATTTAATTTGAACTCAAATATCTCAACATTTTCCTCAAAGTAATCTAAAAGTTAGAGGCAAAGCTAAATTTTGAAAAAGTACTTTGTGCAATTCTTATTTTAGAAAAGGTTTTTATTCTAAAAAGCTTCAAAGCAGAATTTTAACTAACCAGACATTCTTTTGCCCAGGGAAAGCAAAACTGTTTGATAGCCGGTTATAAACCATTTAAAGTATTTTTTTTTACGATGTTGATTCCAATTTTCTTACAGAAATTGAAACTGTTCATCTATTACACTGCGTAGAAGTCGAAAAGAAAAAAAATGTTTTTAGAAATTGAACAAGCTCGCCTCGAAATGAATACTGCCTACAGGTAAGCACAGTTTTGTACAATGTTTAATTTAAAGAATTCTACCACAACATGCTTTTATCAACTCCAATCCAATAGAAAGTAAAATCTATCATGCTTCAAAAAGCTTAGTCTAGACTTCGTCACAAGATGCCACGATTGTGTGTAAGCCCTTTTATCCTCTTTTTTGTTTGAAAACGGTTGTGGTATTCTAACAATACATGAAGCATTTCATTTCTTTCTTTTCAAAAGTATTTTGACCAAGTTCGAATTTACTTTTTAAACGGAAAAGAGGTTTTTAAATTATTCCTGCTAGAAGATAATTTTGATCAAGTTTGCACGGTTGCACCAAGCTATTGGAAAGCCAGTAAGAAGTTTCTAATTATTGATGAATAACAGAAATATATGTATATAGGCCTGACAAAGGAAAGCTAAAATGAATTTTATCATATGATCTTTACACTAAATTTGCAGATTGCTATCAAATTTTTAGCAAACTATTCAAAGGAAGTCTATCAACCCGTCTGTTTTATTGATTACAGGATAACTGCAATAGCAACAAAAATATCTAGATAGATATAATGCGCAGTACGTTGGATTAAACAAAATTGATGGTTCTCAGAATTATTATTTATAGGATCAACATCTATCAAATATTCTGCTAAAATCTACAAGGTGCTGATCCTCTGTCTGTCTGCATTTAATTAAAATTGTAGTTTTGTATCAAATTTTTATTTCAATCGGTGGGAAAAACGCGTCTAAAATACAAATTCGATTTTCGGATTCTATTAACTCTACACCTGGAACTAAGATATCCCCCCTCCCACACACACACCCGAAAAAGTAACTCGCGAAGTATTACAGGTTTGTTTTTGTAAAAATGCTAAATTCTAAATGCTGAAAGACATCTCCGTTAGAGTATGTGAGAAAGTTTTGAGGAAATTATATTTACTGGTTTAAACTCATAATTTTTACAATAGCAATTAAGTATCTAAAACTCGAATTTATTTTCAATTGGATTTCAGAGTAATGAGCATTTAATCAATTAATTGATACGAGTTTAATTATAATTAACCAATAATTTTGTGCCGAGATAAGCTTGAGTATCTAAATGTAATATTACAAACTTTTCTTATAGGAATAAACATGGAAAAGGTAGTTACTAAAAGGTAGTAGGTTAAGCTACAGCATAGCTTAATAAAAATAAGAAATAAATTATCTTTAAATCACGCTGAATATAATCACATTATCGAATTTTCTGATCACATGTTTTAACATTATTCTAAAATGTTTTATTTAGTATTTTAATAATGAAGACGGGCTCTGTAGAAACAGCATTGAAATTTCATCACAAAAACATGAAATGTTTGCTTATGAAATTATAATAATAAATTTTGTTTTTGGCAGGAAAGTTCATGGAGTTTGGCTACATGCTTGGAAAATACTTTATTTTTTTATAAGTACCTTAAAGTTAATACAGATTTTTTAAAGAATTTTTGAAACAAACTTTGTAGGACTTTAAATATTCAAATTAATAAGAGTTTTTTTCTCAAGACTTTATATTTCGATTACTAGTTAACTGTTGAAAAAGTTATTGTCAGAAAGAAACGAAATTTACTTATATAGAATTTATTTACTGACTAAAAAAATATTTTTATCGATTTTTTTAATATTTTATATCGATATTTTTTTTGTAAAAAATAATCACACAAACATATTAGTCAAAATCATATTAGTCAACATTATTTTGTTGCCTTTTGAAAAATTATTTGAGCATTTCTTTAATCTTAAAACGATCTAAATAACAAGTAATTTAGATAGCTAATTATTAGATCATTACAGTAATGTTCTTCACTCTTTCGATTTTTTTCTTCACTTTTTAAAAAGAAAATTACCGTAGCTTATTTGGTTTTCTTTCATGCAACTGAAAAATAAACGTTTTTTCACAAACATGTGGAATTTTCGCTGTTTTATAAAGTCAAGCTCACCTACAAAAAGGGATTCAGGCACCAAGAATAAATAGAAAAAAAAGAGACAGATAATTAGATTTGCGGGTAGAAAAGAGAAAAAGCTCTTGACAAAGCAATCCACAAAAGTTGCCCTTTGAATTCGGAAAAGTTTAGACTTCATTCAATTCAGACTATTACTAGATGGACTTCCGATTAACGTAATAGAAAGCGATTTCGGGGATTCGAAATTTAATAAAACCAGGCAATACTTTTTTTCGAAAAATTTATTTTTTTCATTTAAAATTCAGGAGTTGCTATAAAAACTAATAGAAGTTCGAAAACGAAAAGCATTGGGGCTTTTTTTTTATCTTAATACTAGGAAAAACTCTTGTGAAAAATTTAGAAAAGACACGCACATGATGTCCACTTAGTTCAATAAATAATTTTCATGGTTTTCTTGTGGGTTTGTGCATTATAAGAGAAACATGAAACTGCTGAAATCGTAGAATCCTATCATTGCATGTCAAAATTGGAGAAACATATCATTACATTAGTTTGCAGAATAATTATACTTTTGGGCTTTCTTTGTGTCACTAAATTGCTTTCACTGAATTAGCTTAGAAATTCACGAAGAATTTTTGTTTTACATCAATTTTTTATGAACATAGAAAATAATTTTGATATTATATGCAAAAAAATGCAAAAAAGTCGTACATTTCTGTGACTGATTTACATTAAACCCATAATTCTTTTGAACTGTAAAATTTTGAATTGCATTATTTTAGATTTATCAATGATCATACTAAAGAAACAGACGTTGATTAAGAAATCCTCCCCGGACAACCGTTGAAATGGCCTAAAAATTGCTCAATCATAATATCGCGAAATTTATCATTCATTCCGTTTTAGTCGGAGAAGAGTGGAACTTTTTTTGAATTGTAATGCTCTATTCAAAAATATGTTTTATTAAATATGATAAATTGTCTCGGTATTGTACTAAGATTTAGATTAGTTAGAATTGTTTGTAATGTAATTATTGCCATAAAATATGATTTTTTATGTTATTTAGAATGTATTTGCAGTTGAAAGCACTACATGTTTTATTGTCAAATAACTTTAATATTAATTTTATTGTTAGAAATTAACTATTTGGCGAAAACAAGTGGGGACTGACTACAAATCTAAAGGGATGAAATTGGAATAGTATCAAATTCAGTAGGCTCAAAATATAGAACGATTTAAAGATTTTTTTTATAAACGCAGAAATTTTTATGCTTGTAAAGATTGTTTAAAGAGAGCTGAAATATAATAATTTATTTCATTATAAGTGCAGGTTGTTTTAATTCAGAGTCTTTTAACTTATCAATGGTATAGGCGAATAAATTGAATTCGCACATTATCTCAACGTTGGAAACATCATTGTCATTGAATGAAGAACATTTAATAAATGAAAAAAAAAAACTTGTAAGCATGTAAAGCACCATCTATTATCGAAAATAGGAAATAGAGTAATGCAACTGCTACATTATAAATTTTGTTATTGACAAGTAAAATTTATTGAAAACATTCCATGTGGATGGTGATTCACTGCAAAATTTGTGTTGTAATTTATTCTTACATGTGAAGTGTCAATTAAGAAAGTGATTTTCAAAATTAAAATTAATTAAATTTTTAAAGTTCTCCCCTAGCGACTTCTAAGGAAGCTATTGCAACAACTTAATTTCTATACGTTTACATCGTTACGCTAAGTTTTTACGTTTATTCGAAGCCTTAACACTCTTGTCATAATTTATTTCCGCCAAATGTATTTTTAACCTAAAACTATTTTATAAAATTTGCTGTGACTGATCTAATAGATAGTTCCCATCTGTTTATTATTGAGGCTTTCAGCAATAATGTTCAATTATAAGGCTATTTTTATACCCTTTCTTTATAACCTTTGATTGCTGATGTTTTGGTGTTGAGGAGGAAGATGCCAGCTCAGGTGCATTCCTAGTCATCTGATTGCGGTTCAAAATTACAAGGTTCATCCCGAAATAACCCTTGTGTTTCTTTAAAATGGGACGTTAATTAACTAAACCAATAAGATACTATTATAAAGGTAAATACATTTAGATTGTATTAACTAAATTTCCAAGACTTGCTTGTGTTCTTCTATTTCAATTTTAACAGAAGTCCAAGATAGATGAAATTAAAATATAATAATTTGGGTTATAAGAAGCGGTATCTTATTACACAAATTATTATATTTTAATTATCTGTAATAAGAAGCAGTACATGTAGCGTCTATATATTTTAAGGAACATCTCTGAAATAACAAGGGACTGGTGTATATAATTAAACATTGCAACTAAAGCCTCTATTTAAAATGAGTCACTGAAATTGGTGCAAGGTAAAGAATATTTAATGCAAACACAACCAATAAAGAACCGAACCCGAGATTACATTTCGGAAAGGAATGTAATGAAAAAATTAATTATCAGCATCTCGTCACTCAAACCGCACCAGCCGGGGGAGAATTTTAATATTCGTCTGTGGACGCAGTACAGAAAAATTAAACTTATTTAAGAGACATGGAATGAATGTATGGATAAAATGGAAATTCTGAATAATCTTCATTTTCATCAATTAATATTCTTAGATTTTCCTATTGCCCGATCATATTTTGTTGCCTAAGGCCTTTCTGCCTAAGCGGCATGCTTTTTTCACAAAGTTATTTATTGTATATATATATATATATATATATATATACATTGATGGAAAAAAAATCCCAACAAAAAGAAAAAATTATTCTACAGTAATGAAATTTTAGGAATACATTTGTCTAGGTAACATATTTAACTGATTAAAGTTTCAAGCTCACAGGTAGAGTCATTTCAAATGTGAAATGTTGGTACATTAGGAACCGGTGTAACCGCCAGAATTTTGAATGCAAGCATGCAAACGTGCATGCATTGTGTCGTACAGGTGTTGGATATCAGTTTGTGGGATGCCTGTGGCACTTGGGCGGTCAATGCAGAGACGGTTAATGCTGGTTGTGGATGACGCTGGAGTTGTCGTCCAATGATGTCCCATACGTGCTCGATTGGAGAAAGATCTGGTGATCTAGCAGGTCAAGGCAACATGTCGACACTCTGTAGAGCATGTTGGGTTACAACAGCGGTATGAGGGCGAGCGTTATCCTGTTGGAAAGCACCCTCTTGAATGCTGTTCATGAATGGCAGCACAACAGGTTGTATCACTAGACTGACGTACAAATTTGCAGTCAGGGTACATGGGGTAACCACGAGAGTGCTCCTGCTGTTGTACGAAATTGTTCCCCAAACCATAACTCCAGGAGTAGAACCTGTGTGTCTAGGCCTCAGACAGGACTCTAGCAGGCGTTTACCTGGCCTCCTTCTAACCAACAAACGGCTATCACTGCGACCAAGGCAGTACCGGCTTTCATCAGAAAACACAACAGATCTCCACTCCGTCCTCCAATGAGCTCTAGCTTGACACCACTCACGTCGCAAACGGCAGTGGTTTGGGGTCAGTGGAATGCACTGTACAGGGCTTCTAGCTTGGAGTTGTCCTTTAAGTAACCGATTTGTAAAAGTTCGTTGTGTCATTGTGGTGCCAACTGCAGCTCGAATTTCAGCTGCAGACGCAGTACGATTAGCCACAGGAAATACGCCGAATACGATGATCTTCCCTCTCAGTAGTACCACGTGGCCGCCCGGAACCTGGTCTTCTTGAGGCAGTACCTTCCCTTGACCACTGCCGCCAATACTCATGCACAGTGGATACATTCCTGCCATGTCTTTCAGCAATATCGCGGAAAGAAAACCCACCTTCTCGTAGCCCTACAACATGACCTCGTTTAAACTCAGTGAGCTGTTGATACTGGCTTCTTTGTCTTCTCAGAGGCATCCTTTACTAACATTAACTCATTACGTGAAATCTCAACTGTAAATAACGATCACGAACCTTACAGCGCTTATTTAAAGTAAACCTCATTTGCATGTTCATAGTGTCGCTACTAGCACCACACTTACGCGCGTAGCTCGAAATTTGAATCGACGTCATCTTTCAGATGTATAAACACGTCTACCAATCTAATTTCGTTTATCTAGCACAGCTCCTTCCTAGTGTTGGGATTTTTTTTTCCATCATTTTATATGTACGTATGTGTGTATATATATATATATATATATATATATATATATATATTGCTTA
>JAPMOQ010020855.1:144373-250837 GCA_026543055.1 Argiope trifasciata | reverse complement strand
TCGAAAATTATCCCTTCCCTGAGGATCTGGTTTATTAAAGGCTAAAATATTTTTACATAAACTTCGTAAGCCTATCAGAACTTGGCCCGAGTTCATAACAATCTACCTTAGAATAATTTTTATTCAGTTTCTGACTAAATATTGTGGTTTGAATGAATTATTTTTGATAAATTAACTGAAAATTGATTTCAACAGATTTTAATGAAAAAAGGAGTAAATTTAAATTAGTTAATGCTTCAAGGTATTTCTAATCTTTGACATGATGTTCAAACTAAAAAATTGTCCCAAAATTATCCTGCCTTTTTCATAGATAAATAATACATGGTAAAAGAAGTAATTAAATTTTCAATATGCAGAATTTTGTGAATAAAAATATAAGTCTTCTGATTTTATTTAATTGCTTGCTGAAATACATACAGAAAAATCAAGGAACAACCTTCTCTTAATGGAAAAGAAATATCATTCGTTTTGATTTTGGAAAGTATTTTTTTAAATGTCTGATATTGCCTACTTTTTACTTTTCGTATATGGCGATACTTCTCGTATATAATTTGAACTCGAGCATTTGACCAATATCCATGCTTTAAACCTCTCTGAATTAAAAAAACACATTTCTGAATAATATATGTCTGCCCATTTGTCTATCTGCGATAAACAAAATTCAAAACCACTTTTAGTCGGATGTATAAAATTTAGTTAATGAACATTAATATCCAATTTGTAAATATCTAACCAATTTGGAACAATCGTTATTCTTAGGACGTTTATGGAGAACGAGCAGCTCTATTGTCCGGTTGGTCGAATATAAGTGAAGTAGACAATTACAAAAATTAGAAATCTAAATAAATAAAATTTGCTACATATATTTAACATATATAATGTAGACACCTGTCAAATTTTGAGCCAAATCCAATATAGGATTTAGCTACCGTTAAGCAGCGTTTTGAGATACAGAAAAACGCAATAGTTCAAAATGACTTAATTATATAATTAAATTTGGTATATGATTTTAAGATTTCAGTTATATCACTGTATCAAATTTTGATTTCAAACTGCTAGGATAAATGTTTCTAAAGTACCAAACTCACTATTATTAGAGAGTATATGAGAATAATGGATATATACATTGAAATGACAAAAGTCATGGGATGACTGTTAATATCGTGTCGGTCTTCCTTTTTGCCCGGCGAAGTGCAACAACTCGACGTGCCATGGAGTCCACAAGTCGTTGGAACTCCTCTGCAGGAATATTGAGCCATGCTGTCTGTATAGACGTCCATAATTGTGAAAGTGTGGATGGTGCAGGAGTTTGGGCACGAACAGACCTTTCGATGATGTCCCATAAATGCTCGATGGGATTCATATCGGGTGATCTAGGTGGCCAAATCATGCGCTGGAATTGTCCGGAATGTTCTTCAAACCTATCGCGAACAGTTCTGGCCCGGTGACATGGTGCATTGTAATCCATAAAATTCCCATCGTTGTGTGGGTACGTGAAGTCCATGAATGGCTGCAAGTGATCTACAAGCAGCTGAACATAACCATTTCTAGTCAATGATAGGTTCAGTTGCACGAGAGGACCGAGTCCATGCCAAGTAAAAACAGCCCACACCATTATGCAGCCACCACCAGCTTGAAAGCTTGAACAGTGCCTTGCTGACAGTTTCCGTCCATGGCTTTGTGGGGTCTGCGCCACACTCGAACTCTACCATCAGCTCGTAACAACTGAAATCGTGACTCATTTGACCACTCCACGGTTTTCCACTGGTCTAGGGACCAGTCGATATGCTCACGAGCCCAGGAGAGTCGCTGCAGGCGATGTCGTGCTGTCAGTAAAGGCACTCGAGTGAGTTTTCTGCTGTCATAGCCCAAGGAAGACAAATTTCGCCGCACAGTCCTATCGGACACGTCCCTCGTACGTCCCACATTGATTCCTGCAGTTATTTGACGAAGTGTCGCGTGTCTATTAACATTGACCATTCTACACAGACGTCGGTGGTTTCGGTCGTTTAGTGCAGGTGGTCGCCCACTGCGCTGCCCATGATGGGATGTGATTGGTGTATGAAAGTATGAAATTTCCCATGATGGGGAATTTCATACTCTCGGCACACTCTTGATACTGTGGATCTCGGAATGTTGAATTCACTAACGATATCCGCAATGGAATGACCCATGCGTCTAGCTCCAACTAACATTCCACGTTCAAAGTCTGTTAATTCTCGTCGTGCCACCATAAATCACGTAAACCCTGTTCGCATGAATAACTTGAACACAAGAAAGCTCTGGAAAACGAACTGCGCATTTATACTTTTTCGCTGCGATACTACTGCCATTTGTATATTTGCATATTGCTATCCCATGACTTTTGTCACTTCAGTGTATACTCACTTTTAATAGTGAGTATATATCTCTTGTATACTCATTATTATATGAGAATATATTTGGGGAGACCATTCAGATAAAACTCAATTGATTATTCTTAAGTTTTCTTTTGCTCAGCTCATAAGCTCATTTTAGAAAGAACCTCGAGCAGTTTTTAAAATATCTTTATCTAATCCATATAAGTAGATTTTAGGGTTGCCTTCGCCCTTACAAATACTCTAAATTTTTCTAGGTGCGAGTCTAAATTCAATGTTCTAGTAGAGACTGACGGTTTTTATCTTATCCCACCAAATGTGTCTTTTCAAAAATGCCTTTTTGAAAATGAGAACGTTTGTTTTAAGGTGCACGAGAGAATATTTCGCAATATTTTTTGTCATTGCACAAAGTCTTGTCTCCAACAAGATTGTTTCTACTTTGATGAAGAAAGAATAAATAAGAATCTTTGAATAAAGAAAATATTAAATTTTTGGTGCATACCGAATTTACTCAGTATTGTATTTATTTTTTAAAATATTTTCTTACACATGAAAAATGCCAAGAGTAAACATTGTTGAAAGCAAAAGTTTCCATTTAGAGATTTCAATGAATCTTAACATTTCAAATCTCCAATTGTTAAAAAATATATGCTTTTGGGGCTGTTTTCTTTTTATTGCATTTATTTGCGTGAACACATGATTCATGAATTCATAAAGTGAAATGTTTTAACATTTGATATAAGAAGTAGATAGAACCTTCTTATGCAATTCATGGATACTAGTAATTAATTGGATAAATGCGGAACGAGACTATTGTATCACCCCAGCCTCCCAAGCCTACACTACAATGAAACATTTATTGTATTGGAGAAAATACTTGGCCAATTTTATTTTAATATCTGGATTTAATTTATTTTTGCTAAACTTAGTAGCTTAGCATCTTGTCCTTTTCCTTTTTCAGTCAAAACATTTTCTTCGTCATTTTTGGATATAAAAATTTTTGAAAGAAAAATATATCTATTTCGTTTTTAAGAATTCGTATGTAGTAGGAAAACGTAAATGAATAATGAAAAAAAAAATTCTATAATACATTAAAACTTTCAAATAATTTTAAAATGTGAATGCTCTTTTTTCAAGGAAACATGAAAACATCTCTTTAAATGTTTCTACTTCCACACTCTTCCACAACAAACAGATCAGAAACCTTCCCTCTCTAAATGCATCTAGGTCTAGAATTAGTAGGAAATATTTTATCCGAAATTCTAGATACATGTAGAACCACAGGCTAGTACAAATAATCACCTTTAGTTATATATAATCAACATTTTACTAAGCATATATATTCCCTACAATGCATATTCATGCAATACATTCACGCAACATATACATTCCGTTACTTTAACTCATACATTTCATGTGAAAAGAAATACTGAATAGCCTAACAATTGGCTATGCAGAAACCTATTGTTACGGATTTTCGAAGGATTCGTTTAGTAGTGGAGAACACAATCAGCAGGTCACAGTAAAAACAGTCCATGTTTTTTTCCACGAATACAGGACAGTACAAAGGTGACAAATATTTATAAACAAGACAAACACACATCAGTACACAACAACAAAAGCAGCCCACAAGTAGAAATCCGGTAGTAACAATGTCCACAACACAACAAGCGGTCAAACAAATTCAAAAGGACAGGAAATCCTCGGAGTTTCGCTCTATGGCCTCTCCAGACAACTGAAACTTATCTCTGTCCTTCGTTTTAGCAGTAACACTACCACAAGACTGGCTATTCCACACACAGGACTCGGCACTCATCAATTCTATTCATTAAAAGCTCCACACAATGCTGGCACACCACCTTTGCTTCGCTATCCTCTCGACGACTTACTTGTCAGCGACTACAGCTACAATTCTCAAAAGCAGTTTGAGAGTGCCGACTTTTTATAGTTTACAGGAGGTAGGCCTAGAATCTTGTAGACCAATCAATCGGATCTAGTATCATCATGGATGAATAAACAAAATCCTTAAGTCTCCAAATGTCGGCCAAGATCTGGAATCACTGGCTCGGCATTTATCAGTATCCAATTGAGATTATTGTAATACAGTCTTTCTTATAATGACACTATTCGTGCTCAGAAGCAAACTTACAGATTTATAACAATAATAATTCAACGCTTTTCCTGCTAATTTTTGTAGGAAGCATCTCTTTCAAAGCATAACTTAAAGAAAAAATTATGTCCATGATTCGAAATCTGTGCCCATTTACTTTTCATCAAAATTATTTTCACTGCATGTGAAGAAACAAAGCAAATTTAAATTAGCTTTTGAAAAAGAAGGAAATTAATTTGGAAGAGATAAGTCTTCATCCTATATGTAAAAGAACATCAAGCGCGGAAAATTCTATTAAATTTATCCATTCAGAAGTTGCAAGCTTTCTTTTTGGAATTTAGTGAGCCATTATAAAATCGTTTAATAAGTGATTGAATAGAAAGTTCACTTAATTTAAATGTATAATTTTTATTGCCGTTGAAGTAAGAAATTGACGAAAACAATCGTTAAGCTTAAAAACACAGAAGTGGTTGAGATGCTACGATTAACCAAAGGGAAAGAATGAAATTTTTTTAAAAAAATGCGTCAAACATCTTTTAAAAACTTCAATTTAACGAATGAATATCTTTGGAAAATTTTTAAGTGCAAATTCGTATGTTTAAACTCATTTACTGATGTGAAATAATTTGTTTTTACAAAAATATTAAGACTTGTGAAAATTTGTGTTTCTTTTCTGAATTAAAATTAAATTAATGAAACAATGAACACGGGAAAATTATTTTACCTCTTCTGGTTCGAATTACTTTAATTAAATTATCGATATTTTTCTTATCAGTTTTCTAATATTATGGTAATTTTGGACGAAGATCGGTTCTTTTTGCTTAAAATTTCATTTACAGACATATTGAGAATTATTTTTTTATTAAATGGGAATTCCTGATCAAATACGAATCTTACATAAACATAAAACCGAATTATTCATGTTGAACTTGGATAAAGATAATACTTGGCTCAAGTGGAAATTCTCATTTTCATTTTGAAAAGACGTGCCTGTCATATCAATGGAGATCAGCCAAAAGTTCTCTATAGAGTGGCATTATCTAGAACTATCTGTAAGCGAACTCTCTTTCACTGGAAACATCACAGCTTATGTTTATTACATATGTGAATTTATTTTTCAATTCCTACTATTAAATCACTTTCTTCCTATATATATTTATTTATATATCTTGTTCAAATTTTGTTCAAAAATACTTAATATTCAACTATTTCAGAATTAATTCATTTTTTTTTTTAAACTCGTGGAGGATAGCACTTGATAATACAGTTTTTTTTCAAAAAAATATATAAATAATTTAAATTTTACAGTTATTTATATTAATATTTAGAGTTTTTTAAGTTTTTTTTAATTTAATTCATTTTTAATACTTTAAACAGAGCTTTAGCAGTTTGCTACGGAAATTGAAATCAATAGGCAGTTGAAGGTATTTTTCTTACAAAGTTATTGAAATTAATATTTTTAATATTACTTGTTTTTTATCCTATTGTTGTTAGCTTTATTTAATTTTTTAAAATAAGTAGACTCTGATTTTAAACCTAAGAATTTATTACCAGTGTACAGAATTTAATCTAAATGATTTAAATAATCTATATAAAGAATATTGAATTCAAAAATAGCGACTCAAATATAAAGTATAATTCTCTAAGAAATGCAAAAAAAAAAAAATGCAACTTTATAAAAACGTATGATTTTTGAGAAAATACCATATAAGAAAAGTTCAACAGTACAATAAATACTATTTTCCTGACATTTCTCACTTCTCTGAAATCGTTTTACTTATTTTGTGTCAAATCTTGTCCGCAGTAAACACTTTCAAAATTTAACTATCATATAAGTTATAATTTATTTAGCAGGAAACGCTATTATTTTTGGTTAAAGATGTACTGACTGAAAGGTCAAAATGCAAAGAAGCATGCAAAACATAGCTCATTTCACTTCTGAATCGGAATTCATGTGAGAATAAGAACTTGTGATGAATATTAGACCATAAATGTGTGAGTGTCTTTCCCTTTAATCTCGCTATGGTGCTCTTCGCTTCTTTACATTCCTTCAATAGGAGTCGAATAACTGTATACAAAATCTGATGCAGTTAGTGGGTATAATGCTGCGTTATTATAGAATGACGAGAAATAGGCCCTTAAGAAACAATTTCTTAGTAAGCTTTTTCTATCCATGAATTTACTAAGCTTCTGTAACGCACCCCTCTTAGAACCTTTTCAATGGTTTTTGTCCTAAGCTTCTTTAATTCCAAAATTTATAGTTATTATTTAACATATGGATATTATCACTCTAAAATGGCTCTGAAAAGTAATTTTATTCCAACTTTTTCATCTAAAATGCCTATAGAAATTTTGAACATCGTATTTTATATAATATCTGGTTTTCAAAAGCATTATTATTTTTTCCAGAAATAAACATGAATTAATGCATTCTGCTGGCGAATAATGGAATTGAATCATGCTTCACAGGTACAGGGAAATTCTCCATAAAGAACTGCTGTTGAAGTTTTTTCCTTTCCTTAAAAATAAAGCAAAAAACAAAAAAAGAAAACGATGGAAAATTAGATTTTGCACATCTGAAGGGTTCTTTTTTAATACCTAAATTTTATCCTAAATTTAAAGGAATCGATAAATTTCTGTCTTAAATATTGAAATATTAAATGCTTTATTTTGATGAATTCCTATACAGCACATAAAGTTTAAATTAAAGTAAAAAACCCCATATCTAAAATTTAATTATATCTAGAATCATTTCTTGAAAATTAAAAACAAATACAGTAAAAATACAGGAAGAAATCATAAACAAAATTGGTTCCTTTTATATGAATACGGAAAACTAAAAACAATTGAGAAATATATTCCAATCTTTGAGAAATAAAACATCGGAAATAGAAATTACATTGAAAAAATATTAAAAACATGTAAAGTATTGTGATATTTTTGACTCCAGTTACAATGATTCGAATTCTTGACATGTAGAAAAAAATTCTAAAGCAATAATTTGACTATTTCAATATATTCTGCTCATTTTATTAACAATATGCGCAATTTGACTAAGAATTAGAGCAATTTTACTGTGAAAGAATAATCTATCAAAAAAGGAACCATTTCAATAATGTTAATAAATTTAAAATATTAATTGATTACTCAAAAGTAATTGCACTTTTATTACACATAATTTATATTGGAATAAACTACTAATGAAAAATTATGTGAACCATTAATATCATATCATGTCAATTTCACCTGTCAGTAAAAAAAGCACTATCTAGTTTTAAGGAAGTAAAATCCGAGTGATTTCATTTCTAAGTTTATGGAATTAGGGAAGAAAAAAGCCATAACATTTCAATGAATCAGCTCTAGTAAAAATTTAATTTATTTTCTGAAGTTTAAATAATTTGTTTCTTACAAACATGTTGTTGAATTAGAAAGGCATACATAAATGCCAATTACTCTGAGATTCCTTAATTTTGTGTCAGACTGATTTTCACAGAATATTTTCTTTTTCAAGAAAACCTCTATATCCCTGAGAAATATAATCCAAAAAGTAAAAATATAATTATCTACAAATTGAACTTGTTAGATGAAAAACAAAACAAACACTGCAATCTATTCAAATTAAAAACAAACATTCAAGAACTCTTACAAAACAACTTTGCTTCAATTTAAAAGCGAATTAGATAGGAAAATAATATATTTCTCAACCTTGAAATACTGTTTTTGGATCATGTTTCCATGAAACTTAAATCCTACTTCCATCCTAACAAATTTCCCTTGAGCTTTCTTGCTGATTAAAAAAAATATTGCGCAACAGGTTTCAAAAGCAATCTCCAGTGTCAATAAACTGATCTAGATGTATCTCCAGGGAAAGGAGAAAGAAAACAGATAGCATCAATAACTTCTTTGGAATTAAGAGCCGGTATTTCCAGTGAGATGAAAGGAATCCATGCTAATGATAAAAATGCGTGATATATTCTAAATTTTGCATCGATCCCTCTTAAAAAAGAAATACACGTTTCTATTTACGTTTTAAAAGTTTCCCACGAAATCTATGAAGATGAAAGAGTTTATTGTAAAGATTCATTAAAAGATATTTTTACCAAACAAAATACAGCTGATAATTCTTCGAATGATACACGTTATTGACTTTTCTAAAGTGTAACAATCTGTTTCTTTGCTCATAAACTGAAAAATGTACTGCTAAAATATATTAATTAAAATTCTTAGTTATTGAAACTGTTTATTTAGAAAAACTTAGGAGGCAGTCATTGTTGTAAGATTTCATTTTTTTAATGTAAGTTGTCAGATTTAAAAAAAAATAGAAACAACTTTAATAAACGAAAGTTTCCAATGAAACAATTAAATAAAGTCATTAAAAGTATTAATTTTGGAATATAAAGTTCAGGATGATATGTTCTGCGTAATGTCAATATGCTTTAAATTTGAAGAAAATATATTCTATACTATTTCAATATGTTTTAAATTTAGAGAAGACGTATTCCATACTATGTTGTCGGTCTCAGTATGGAAGACGAGTGATTTTTTCATTCACTTTTAAAAACGAAATTATTTAACTTTCTTCTTCTTCAGTTGGTTCAGAAATATTTGCTACTCTCCCCAAATTAATTTTTAACCTGGTCATGTTTAGTAGCTGAATTCCAATTACTGCAATAGCGAATGTCTCTTTTTATGAGCCAACATATCACCAATCATCATTTAATAATGAATTCTTGATATTTACTCGGGATAAGATACTTTCCTGTAATGTAGTGCTGAGGATCTTTAATGGAAGCTTAAATGAAAGCATTTTCTCATTTCTCAAAATAAAGAAAGTAATATTTGTTTAATCTCATTTAATTTGTTAATGTGCCTTTTATAGATTGTTTTAAGAATATATTCTAATGAAATTTAATGGTTTTCTTTTGCATTATCTAAATCTGTCGTGTAGCAAATGTAATGAATTATTCTAACATTAATTATTTTTAAACTCTTGATAGTTATTTAATCATGAATTTGTAAATTTCTTGCAAATAGGAATGTTGTTTGTAAATAAGAATAAAACATTATAAGTAAGAAATTTATTTCACGTTTTGTTTAATTTTTTATAAGGAGAGAACAAATGATAAAATAATTAAAGAAGTGAATTTCCAAAGAAAATTCCTCTGCTTGAGGATTTTGGTATTTTTTTATACAATGCTCCTTAAAACTAATTAATTGTTACTTGATTTTTTTTAGATAAAAAAGGAGTAGCTTTTCAAAAACAGATAATCAGAATTCACAAAATATTATCATTCAGAAAAAGAAAGTAATCATACTGAATTTAATATTAGAATTACGATATAAAAGCTATTAAGTTTTATAAAATTTTACTTTTGCTTATTTCATTTAAAACTATATAGAATAATAAATTCTCACTACTTCCTTTTACGTTCTTTTAGTTAAACTGCTTTCTGTAAAGGAATTTTATTATATTGGATTTTAGTGTGTCGATTGGTTTCAGCACTTCAAAATTACTGCCAAAGTGAAATTAGAAATTAAAGTTATTTTTTTGATATAATTTATGACATATCAGAGAAAAATAAATTGGAGACAAGGAGAGAAATGTCATATGGAAATATGCATTTTCTTATTATTTTCCGGAAGGAAAATGTAAGTGAAAAAAAAATATGTATATCCAAAAATCACCTTCACCCGAATTTTTTTTCCCTTTATTTATGCGCTTTTGAAGAAAAATTGATTTGCTCTTAAAGCAGTCACCTAAAAGAAAGTATTTGTTCTACAAACACATCTCAAATTATCCCTTGTCTTGAGAAATCCATCAAAACAAGAAATCAATGGGTTATTTGACAAGAACTACAAAGAAAATCTCCTCTGTTAGATCCAAAAAAATCAAGTGCTTTTTTAAGGAACGAATTCTCATCGAATTCGAGCACAATTTCCATTCGGTGAAAATAATTTCATGAGTTATATATTGAGGTGGGAACTGTAAAATAAATAGTGCATCTTACAAATTTATATAAATGTGCTATATTTTTTTTAAATGGTGATATTTTAAAAAAAACATAGATTTGTAACATTGTTATTTTTAAACGATTTATTTGAACCATTGTAGCATTTTTTAAATGCTATAATGGTACAAATATTGTGCTCTTTAAAGAATATCTTCCCTAATAATCCCTCAAATCTTATATTTTTAAAAAATCAAAGAATAGCTATATTAATTCATAAAATAGAAGGTAATAGGCTTAAAAAGTAATTGAAATAAAAAAATTATGTAAAATGGGCTCGATAATTATATAAAATAAAAATAAGTTTCAATTTCAATAACGTAAATTAAATATTTATTTATTTATTATTTGATAAAATCAAATTTTTATTTAAAATATTTAATTCAAATAAGAATTTTTGTAAAAACTTTATAGGTAAACAAAACTAAATTAATGAATTATTATTATTATTATGGAAAATTATTATTTTAATATGACATATCACATGATTCTATTTGATTATTTTAAGTAAGAGTTATGAGGTCTCTGTAACTCTTTTAAGTAAAAGTTATTTTCTCAGATATTGAAAATATTATGCGAAAATTTAAAATAAAAGATTTTTCTAAAAATAATACTGCACAAACTGATAATTATTAACTGTAGCAATATTTATATTAAAATGCATTTTGACAGCATTATTTTAAAATTATATGGATTCTATTAATAAACTAAAAGTTTTAAATGAATTCCTACAACAATTTTCCTGTATGAATCATAAAAAATTTCATCGCAAAATGCTTTATATCAATTTCCTACTATACTAACAATGTTGTCTAATAGTGTATTGAAATTAGTAAAAATATATATGATGAAAATCAAATAATCATTAAAACGCTTTTAAATATGAGTAATACAAAAAGAAAATCATTAAAATAATCTTAAATATTTAAATATGTGTAATACAAAATTAAATGCATTGTTTTTAATCTTTCATACAATTTAAATAAGCAAATAAACATCTTTAATGATACAAACATCTTTTATTTAAGGTGTCATCAATTATTGAAGGTGAGAAAAGAAAGATTTGCTGTGAAGATATTGAAAGGAAAATACTTTTAATTTGAAGATTAACAAAAGTATTTCAACTCATTTATTTTAAATTTCGATGGCTGCAATAATTTTCATTCCTAAATAACTTCTTTGCATTGTGTGGATATATTTATTTCACGATATATCATATGGTTCTGATATTTTTTCCATCATAACTGAAACAATTAATCTTAATGATAATTTTTATAAGCATTAAGTAAGAAAAATTCAAATTATAATGCTTTAATGACAATTAATTCGGATTCATGCGTATTTATCGGAAATTAAAAGTAAATAAGAATGAATAGCATCATTGATTTGAAATAGAAGACATATATAGAAGATTATACGTCTGCTCTCAAAAGAAGTTTCTTATAGAGTACCTTCCCGAATATCAGTTTGCGACTGCACAGCTTTCGTACTCTTCGGATTAGTTTTCTTTTGTCATAATTACATGAGGAATGCAAGGTAATTAAATGAGGAATAGAAGCATTATCAAAACATTGGAAGCGGGCTTCTGCTATGATTATCTTACGTGTCTTGTGCAAAATAGAAGTTGTACCAGGAAAAGAACAGAGCTCCGCTCTTTTTTCACTGTTTCATCAGTGTGTAAATGATCCATTTAGAACTTTTTTAAAACTAAAAACTGTAAGCTTTTTTTCTTATATTAGGGTTACTTTTTCATATCTGTATAATTAATTACCAGTGAAAAATAAACTGAGTTTGAGTCAATTTACTTAAGAAGTAGGCCTACGATTCGGTTTAATAATTTGTTAATGTTTCCTACATTTAAGATAGGAACTATAAAATTTATGTTAAAACGTTAACAGTTAAAATCCTTTAATTTACTTTTTCTTTGATAAATTCCTCAAAAGTGCAATATATAAATATACGTAAACTGCCATTACAGAGCCTACTATTTTAATTCTACACATTACAAGCTTTAAGATTCACAGGTTCATTTAAAAATGTTTTTAAATGAATGGCCCAAAATATAATATTCCATTTGAAATATAACCGATCAACAAGAACTATTTACTTCTTTTTAATCGGTTCCTAATTGTGTTTTAAATTTACCATTGAGAAATTGAGCATGCTTCACAAATTCCGCCAAATTCTGAAACAATTTTGTTAATCCTAGCACATCACTATGTATGCAATTTTGGCGACCTTGATTCTTCTTTCTTTTGAATATGAATTTGTCGCTTTACAACTTCCCATGATGGATCTTTTTACATATTTCAGTTGCCGTGATACTGATTACTCATACGCACATACTGAAAGATGTATAAATGAAATTCTAAAAATATTTGTTCGTCTTGAGAAGAACTGAAGCGTTGAAATTTATCAAAAGGATACATTTTGACAGGCGATTTTTCTTCAGTGCCTTTTGCCCTTCTTCTTGCATTTCTAACAGTTTTTATATCTTTATATGCAATTTTACAATTGAAGCATACATATATAAAAACTTTAAGAAATTCTATGTTATGCTATGTCATCTATAGTAGGAAAAATACTTTAAAGATTATTCAATCTTCCATGTCTTGAATAAAATATGATTCTTACCTGTAGAAACATTGAAGATTTATACTGAAAAACAATTTTTTTATCTTCTTGTTTCTGTCCTTCTTTGATATTTTAATGCAAGAAGAATTCTCGATTCGCGTTGAATTCTATCTCATGCGATCCGTTTTAGTCATCTCATGTTTGAATGACAAATTTTATTTCTAGTAACCTATTATGACAAAGAGAATATATAGACATTGACATTTTTTCTTTTAAACAGTGTTATATGCTTTAATGTTTTCAATATAATAGATTTCAGTGATTCAAAATGCTATTATAGTTTAAGAAAAATCAATTTTTCTGAAATATTTCCGAAAATAATACATATTTTTAATTAGAATATTTTGCTTCGCTATCAAAATGCTTTATTTATTTCTGTATTGGAATAGTTGAAAATTGTTTTCATTTTCAACTTATTTTGTTTATAAAGTATAGTCTATAACTTACTACTTTAAAATAACAGAAATAGTAAAAAAATGGATAAAATCATTTATTAATTAAAATGAGAAGTAGTATGAATCCAGCCTGAAAATCCAAACTTCAGACTATAATTTAAATGTGGAACTGTTTTCCTTCTAATTACGTGACGCTATATGGCCAAAGGTGGTCCTTGTGCCAAAACTCCAAATTAACCAACGAATTTTTTAAATACAATGGTTTTCCTAAGAAATGTTTTTAATAGTTTGTGTTATTTTAATAATTGTTTCTTGTTTAATTTTTGCTTTAATCAATTTTGAGGATTATTATCTTTATAATTTTTAAATATTTCATTAACATTATAGTTCAAGCAATTGAATAATAGGTCTTCATATTGTAAGAATTATTTTGTCACAAAGCAATTCACTTTAAAACTTGTTGCTTGAATTGTAAATTTTTGCATCGAAACAGTTGAATACTGGTGGAATTATATTGGAAAGACTATTAGTATTCATACGCTTTCTTTTATACATGTTTAGGGAGAGAATAACTTATTTTTCTCTTGTGAGTTGAAAATCGAAATCTTGTGGGAAAACCGAATTCTTCCTTTTCGGTTTTCCCAATGGGAAAACGAAAATGAGAAAGGAACAAATTAAAAGTAAATTGAAAACTCTGTTTTACTTATACTAAAAGGAAAAATAAGAAACTTCATTTCTTTAACTTTTTTCTTCAACGTTAATACCAAAATGAACCCCCGTTGTTTGGAAATAAAAGCTTGCAATGTACATTTAATCTTGAAATCAAACATGCAATATCGAACATCCGTTTAAGAGAATTTCAGTTTTCTTTTTTGAAATTTGCTTTTATTCAATACTTTTTAAGTCTCATTATATAAATTTTTTTAGAAAATCCTTTTAACTTGAATTTACACAGAATGTGTTTGGAAGCATACCTCGGAATATTTCACTAGGATCAAGTGAAGACCCTCTCTCTTTACTCTGTTATCTGTATAATTATTGATATTTGACTGAAATTTAGATTTGGTGTGAAGCAAGTTCCAGCCATTACTTTAACCAACTATTTTCTGCCTTAAAAGTGAGGCCTTAATAAAATAAAAAAATTTGAAAATAATTGCCGATTTAGTTGCAAGTGATTCTCAGCAATTTGATTTGGCTTAAATAAAAATTGCCTCAACACTGGTTAACTCTGTCCTCTAAGAAGAAATAACAGTGTTTGAATTTCAATCAAAATTAATCTTTTTATAAAATTAAGATAATTGAATTGGGTATTAAGTGTCATCTTCGATGCCTTTTTCACAAATAATCACATCTTAGAAGATCAGATGGGGGGTTTTAGGATCCAGACGACAACATTTGGGAAAATTTTCCACTCTAGATTTCTTTTGGCGCGCCATCTAACGAAGCGTATGGCAATTAGGAATGCAAATTACCCTTTGGTATCTGCAGCGACAAATACCCGAAAGACTCTTTTTAATGACGTAAAACTTTTCGGAATGTCCTTTCTGCAAATCCTTTATGAGGGTTTGGAAAGATAGAATCTCTTATTTCATTCTAAACTCACATAAGTCTAAATTAATACAGAAATGCTCTATCCATTAATGTAACGATCATTATAAAAATAATTATCAGAATTATGAATTTGGAATCAAAATTAATTATGTCTGTAAACTACAACATATGTATCTAAGTAAAAAAAAGTTTTTATGTCATATAGAACATAGTAATGTAATAATAATGAAAAATATATAGCATAATCATATTATATATACCCTATGTTATAATATATACCATAATTATATAAATATATATCATACCTTTATCTAGTTCCATGTTTTATAATGCTATTTATGTTAATAAGATTAAATACATTTAATTAAATATTCGTTTTGCGAAAGAAAGTTACTCTTGGTTGTAATTCATGAAATAAATATTAGAGATATTTTGCTTGTATTGCTGCTATTATTGTATTAAATATTTTAAACATATAATGTTAAGATTTTATTTTAAAAAAATTGTTTTAGCGAATGCTAACTAAAACAGCTGAAAAATAGTTTTAAAAAACAAGTGTTTTTTGTTTGAATTAATTTCATAAAGAAAATACTCATCGCCATTAGATGATAAAAGTTATGATTTAATGCGTAAAACTTTATCTAAATTAAAACTAATTTATAGAAATGGTATCTCAATGGCGTTTTCGAAATAGAATTTATTTGTAATTTAGGATGTAGAATGCTGAATTCATGTTAGCTTTCAAAATGAAAGAAAACGCAGATTTAGAAAAAGGGGATGAACAAGATAGTACTGTTGAGCATCATAGATTTTGAGATTGCACGACAAACTAAGCTTAAACTAAAATGACTACTAAACTATCTGATTGAAATAAAATATGACTTCTAATTGGAAATTTTTGCATAAAATAAAGGAAAAGGGTTTTTAAACATTATGGAAGATGTCAAATTTGATTATTTTTCCATCTTCTGCCAGATATAGGAAAATAATTTTACTCTACAGATAAAAAGCATTCTTGCTTCCTTTTTTAGAAATGAACCTAAAAGCTTTAATGGAAATTGTCTTTTTTTATCTTTTCGGAAAAGAGAGAAAAATTAAAAATTATCTATTCAAAGAAACATGAAAAAAAAAACACATTTTTTTGAAAAAATAAAAATAATTAAAATGCCTTTAAGTAAAATACTAATTTAAAAGAATTGTTCCTTGAAATTTCTAGATATGTTAATGAAGTTTATAATTTTAAAACTTGTTGCATTTCTAAATAGAGGAGATTAAATAAGTGGAAATATTTGAAATCCCAATAATTGCAAATTTTGACTTAAAAAGAAAGAAAACTGTGAGTGAGTTAAAAAAAAAACAGTTGAGTCAATAACAGACCGAATCCATTAAATTATATAATGTTTGCTTTCTAATTCTTGAGGCGTAGGGATTCTAGTCATTAAACCATTGATGCCCAAACTTCGATTAATCTTCTTCTTTCAAATGTATAATGGCTGACACAATTAAGAGTACACCTTATTTTTATTTGATAAACTCGACTTTTAATATAAATAATTACCGATAAATGCAAACATGTCGTATTTTTACACAGCAAAAAAGTGAATAATTTTAGGAAAAATAAAGAATAACCAACGTAAAATTTCCTAAATTGAGAATTTTTAGAAGCATTTCAAAATAACATATGTAAATTTCTGCCTCAAAAAATTGAGAATACCAATGACATTTTTGTAATACCTCACGTAAAAAAGAAAGTATCAATATTTAATTGCATATCTTTTTACTTTTATCAATGGCTTCAAAAAGTTGTGGTCTCAATACCAAAAAAAAATTTCCCGTTTTGTTAATTGGAAAAAACGAATTTGAATGAACTTTTCTATTGGCTATTGGACAAAACTAAAACGAAATGCAACTTTTATGCAAATGTGCAAGAAATTTCGGCTTACATTTGGTGGTTCATCTTTTGATAATTTTTAACTAAAAGTCAAATTTCGCTTTTTATAACTCATATAGAGGCGACAATTGTTTTGTTTTTCATCCAATTTCACTGATCTTGGTTTGACGAAATTTAAATGTCTTGGAGATGAAAATTATTATGTGGGTGTCTTAATGCCAATCATGCCATTCAGAAAATATTCTGTTAGCGAGCTAAGGCAGTGTATTTCAAAAACTAACATGGGAACTATTTGAAATAGCCCTTTTGAAGTTTTGTTCAAAAGAAAAACGATTCATCCATATTTTCTTCCTATATTTCAGTTACTTACATTCAAAACAGAAATGATTCTTCAGTGTTCTTTTGTAAGTTTTAAAATAATTCCAAAAAATTTACAAATTATATTCTTACCATATACTAGACTTATTTAATTGTGATATGTATTTATATTCAAATATTCCCTGAATTATTAAAAAAGAAACTCCAATACATAATATTTAATTAATTTCAAATAAATCCAATGTTCTTTAGATATATGGAGAATTACAATACAGTTTTATCATTCATTTAAAATATTTTTATCAAGCACATTGAATATAATAACAGCAACCATTCAAATGACACATGACAGCATTAAAATTAGGCTATCTTTCAATTTTTACTGCTATTATCTAAATGTAAAAGGGATTTTAAGAAGTCATAGAGTTTTGCTCATAGTATATTTATTATTTATTATTCTTCACTTTGAGAAGCATTCAAATCTATTCTAAAAGCTGTACAGTAACAAACATGAAAGTAATAGTAATATATTTACAATTGGAGAAATGATCTAAATAATGGAAAAATATATTTAAAGTTATTTACCAGTAAATGAAATTAAAAATATTACGATGATTAAAATCTATATATTATATTTAGTATAGTTTCCAAATGCATTTATCTGATTTTAAAAATATTTTTAAAACGAACAATTTAGACTATCTGAGACCATTTCGGTGACTTTTTCAAAAAAGATTCATCAATCGACGCAATGTGTTCCTTTTAAGGAGATATTGATTCACCTGAAATAAGGATATTGTAGCTTCCTTTGGTAAGCATAAACTTTAATGGCTGCTTAAAATATGAATTTAAGGGCATTAAGCATATTTTAATAAATATTATTTAAAAGTAAAAGCAATTGGATAAATATTTTATAATTTTTCATAAGTATAGTTCAAAAATCAAATAGTATAAAATATAATTATTTAGTCATTTAAAGCCTATTTCCCTTTGGAAATTCATTGCTATTTCTTACATATTACAAATTAACTATTAATCTACGATGGATACCTTGCATGTTTATTGTTTTGATTATTCATTCGTTTTTAACATTGTAATGTCCCTTAGCTTTCAACCATGCAGCTATAATGATAGTACTCAGAACATTAACATCTTAATTTTTTACAATACTTTTAAAAGATATGTTAAAAGATTGTGTTTGCTAAAAGTATGCAAAAATGCCATTAAGAAAATTTGCATTATTTTCATATAATAGTTTGCCAGAATTTCGATGTTAAGAAATATATTCAACCATTTAGATTCTTATAAAAGAAACAAACGCATTCTCTCTATACATATGGAACATTGCCCAACCATCTTAAGAAAATTCAGTTTTTAAATTGATTTTGCTATTTCATATGAAACATAAAGGGATAGAATGTTAAATTTATGAGCATAAAAGCGAGGAAACCAAACCTTGCTTTTGATTTTCGAAACGTCTACCATTTCATTCAGTTGTATTCCTGGATAGAAAATGTGATTTTATAGATTGTATATATAATCCTATAAAAATAATATCGAGCGATTTTGAAACAACAAAATAAGATGAAAAAAAGACGAACAATGAAATATTTGGAAAATTTATCGCTTCATTTCAAATGTTGCGGTTTCAGCAAATATTTATCAAAAAGGCGTAAGTGGAAAAAATTCTGACTACTTTATATTTTAATGAGATATGGATAAGGATACGATAAATGAAGCTAATCTAATCAGTGCTTATACAGTAAAATATTACTGTGCAAGTAAATTTTGCAATTTATATCTACAATTTAAAAAAAGGAATGAAACTTTTAGATCTTATTTTTTTAAGAGTTATACAGAAAAAAACGAAATTTGAGTTCTATATATTCCTTATTGTTTGAAAAATTCATGTTTATAGATATTTATGTGTTTGCATCGATTTTTTTGATATTATGAATTACAAAAAAATAATTTTTAATACTTTTTTCCTCCTAAGCAAACATTAAACTAAATAATGTGTGAGCTGCTGTTATTTAAATTAACAAATATATCTCTAATTTTGCATTCACATAAGCATTATGTGTCATTAATTATTATTACATGAATAAGCTTCAATTTCTTTTGAAATTCCTTTTAACTGAAGTGATTATTTCAAAAAATCATGAATCAAATTTATAAGATCCTTTGTTAAGTCGTCAAATAAAGTTGTTTTCGGCGTAGTACTTATTCAGTTTGATTATATATATAAAAATATAAAGAATTATAAGTAATAATAATAATATGAAATAATGGAATTTTCATAGAAGCACACAGTTGTATTGTTATAGTAATATAAAATAAAAATAAATTACATAAAATGTTATAAAAGTGATAATTATGTTAAGATAGCTCTGTTTGTAATCAATCATCTTTTCATAATATAATAAGAGTGAAAATCCAAGGCCGTCGCCTTTTCATGATTCTAGCAATGAGAGAAAAATACATAAATTAATTCATTATTTTAAGCAATAAAACTGCTGCTATGTCTATATATTTTCTAGTATTTTGATATTTTTAAAGATTATTACACTGAATCTTTAGATGTATTAAGGTATTCAACAAAGTTAAAAACAGTGGTTAACTATCACAAAAAGTTATGTTATTATTATTTCTTCCATTATAAACTTTCTTCTTTTCAAAACGGTTTGTCTTTTCTAGAAAAGGAAGGCCTGACCTAACATCCAGGGTCAGATATTTTTCAGCAAAAATTTGTCTTTAACTTAAATTTCTCAAGATTTTATGATTTTTATTTTCATAAAAATTCTTCACTGTTAACAAGTTATATCAAAAACTAATAGATGTTTTTACACAAAAATTTCAGCGTATGTTTTAAATAGTATGGGAAAATTCAAACAATAATTTAGCAATGTTGTATTGAAATAGAATGAACAATGGGGTAATACATAAAATACGAGCAAACAAATCTTCTTTTTTATACATTTGATGGTGTATTCTTTTAGAATTGTAAAGCCTGATGTTCTTTCCGAATGGTGATAAAAGAAACTATTGATAAGATCTCGTGATTATTTTAATATTCATTCAGAATTCTCAAATTTAGTTTTGGGAAATGAGATTAAAATATTTTTTTTTCAAAATTAATTAAACAAAGAAAATATATTTATACCATAAAATCGTTAAAATAGTTTAAAAGATAAGTTTTGAAAATTAAGATAATGCAAAATTATTTGTACTATAATATTTTTGGAAGGTACTGCGAAAAACACTAAAATTTAAATAAAATATAAAATTTCCAGGATTAGTTTCCAAACATTTTCTTGCATAATCTGTAATACAGTTGTTACTTCTAAGAATGACTTGCATGGTATTTGTGTGCAATAGCTATACAATATTAACTTTTAACTTGGATTCAGCATCTCTTCTGAGTGTAATGTGTCTCCTCGGTGATTTATTTGGAGATTTATCCTTGAATCTAGATTAATAGGAATACTTCGGCTGTTATGAGTAGTTACATTTGGTTTTGAAATCAACGCCCAGTAGAATCGGGGCAAGAGATGATCCTCGAAACAGAGGGGTGTCCCATCATAGGGGATGGATTCATTAACAAGACATTTTCACCATCAGTAGAACTTCTTAGACAAGAAGAACCTGGGTATTTGTGTCGCAACTTTGAGTAGCCATGGCAAGAAAATCCATTCTTAGGTGAAACTCACAGTTATTTTTGTAGTACGAGTTGTACGTGCCATCTAAGACACTTTTGTCACGCCTGTAGATATATTCTTTTTTTAAATAAAAGTAGAATGTTCGTCAATAGGGAATACAAAATCCATTTTTAAGATAATAAGAAAACAAACATAGTCTTCTAGCAGTCTTTCTATTTTGTCAAAACCCGTTTTCAAATAAATAAAACCCCAGACTCAAAATTACAAAAAAGATTCTTGAGCTTGAAGAAAAAAGTAATGTGCCGCTCTTAATATTTTTGGTCAATAATCTTTTTACTGACAAGTTTGGGATCCCTAAGAAGGTATCAGGAAAAGTGTTGACTGTGTTAGGTAAACTGTATTGAAACAATGATTTTTATTATAAAAATACTTGCAAGTGACTTCAAAGAAATTTGAAAACAATTTCGATTGAAATAGATCTTAATATTTACTTTTCTCACGATAAAATATCATATTCGGAGATGTTTTTAACCAAATTTATAGTTTTACAAGGACTCAAACTACATCCTTACAAATTTCCCTGAAGGGTATTTCGTTGTATTAAAATAATCATTCTACAAGGCATTTCAAAAGTCTTCAAGTACCAATAAACTGATTGACATATCTCTTCAGGAAATAACAGCGGAAGCAAATATAAAATGATCCTGCTTTGGTACTCTAGTTTGGAATCCCTTGACAAATGAAAGCAATTCACAGTAATGATATCTATGTGTTATCGATACAGCTATGAAAGATAGAATGCATTATTGAACCAAAAAGATAGAAAGCGTGCGATACATTATTAATGCAATACAGATGTATCTGTAAAATGAACTATGCCTTATTTAAGACTTTGAACGTAAATGGTTCTCCTTCAATTAATATCGATTTATAAAGTGCTGAAATCTAACAAAAATGAAGTATCAGTCATAAATTTCAGTAGAAATTTGTTAAAAGTTTGAGGTAACATACATTTTAAATAAATACTTCATGTAAATTTTTAAAAAAAGCAAATAAGGACGAATTTTGGAAAAACTTTTTGAGATGCAAGAAACCCAAAGGTTTTTCTAAATATCGATGCCTGCTTAATTTGATAGTCTCTTGATTATTTCAAATCAGTTTAAACTGGCTAATGACTTCAATTAATTAAGATAATTTGTTAGAATTCCAAGGATGCATGATTTGGAAATCAAACTTTAATTTTAACTGTCTGTAAACCCCAAAATGCGACAAGCTTCTGGATTATTTTCAAATAATCCTAGTTTAATTTGTTAAAATTATCCGGGAAGGAGAAATCTTTATAGATTAAACAAACCAAATTTTAACTTATTTGGTTTATTTTTAAAAAAATTATTACTGTGATTTCCAAGGGAAATATTACAACAGCAAACGATAGATATTTCAAAAGCTATACAGTGAAAGGCGTCCCCAAAATAAATCTACATTAACAGACGATAGATAATGGAAAAAACCATACTGTGACAGTCGACTCCAATATAAAACATGGATAAACGTCCGTTTGTTGCCTACGCATTTTGAAACTTCAACAACCTTCACATTTTGAAGCCCCAAAAACCTCAAGTGAAAACAATAACATGTTCTCACATGTTAAAAAGTTTTCGAATTCAGGGATATCTGAAACATGACGATTCGTTAAAACCTTAACTTACATTTTTTGCGTGATTTTCTTTCTCTTTGTTAATTTTATGTAACAGAAAATGACAAAAAATAAGGAAATTAAAATTTTAGTTTAAGATTATTTATCAGATTATTTTTTTCGTAGCTTTATAAGGTCTCAGATCATGCGGTGGAATACTATACAATAGTCCGATGTACATTGCATTTTCAGTTACTTTAGTTAACGAATCATTTTGCACAGAACTATCTAATTTCTTGAGTTCTGTGAAATAGCACAAATTATTTATAGAAAATTGCATAATTTCCAGAAGTATAAATTGGTTTTGCTAATTTTTTCTTAGAATTTAAACTAGCATAAACAGTAATTGAATTTTATTTATTACAACTAAAAATATAGCATTTTTTTAATTACATTTTATATGATTGTATTTTTGAAGGTAACAAAGACTTCTGAATGAATTATTCATTTTAATGGATTTGCGTTTCAAAAAGAAGAAACGTTCTTAAGTTGTATATAGGCTGTGAAATTAAATTGAATAGCATTATATGTATCGTTAATCCCTATGGTATCGTTAATACGTGTACGTATTACGTGTTAATACTATACATTATTAATGCGTATCATTGTCACACTTATCACCATTAAACGGGCCATTAATGCTTAATAAAGAATATTTTAATGAACTAATACATTTTGATATAAAAAAAAGAGAAATAAGATCTTTTTCTCTGTTACAAATTAAATGCACTATAGTTTTTTTTTTTTTAAGCTGCATGGAAATTTCACAATTTCTGATTAATGCACAAAATGAAAAACTTTAAAATTTGCATTACAACATTTTATTTTTCCTTTATATATATATTTTTAAAGATGTTTTACAACACTTTAATTTTCATTTAGTTTTTGATTTTCAAAAAACTCACAATTTATTCAAAACAAGTCATCAATTTGTATCTAAATATGTTCATCGACTAATTACTTTAGGAGAAAAAGAAAATTTTCAAGTGGGTCGTTTTGTATTTGTAGAAAAATGCTTAAAAAAATTTACAAAAACGGTGGAATGCTCATTTATATCTTTTCGTAGAGATCCAAGAAAAATATAAAAGATTTTTGAATAAGACACCATTATACGAAATATCTACAAAAAAGATTAGGCAAAATATCTTGGTAAGAAAAAATGTTGTTGGTCAAAGATAGAACTTATAAACACCTAGATAACTTATAAACACCACTCTTTTTTTTTCTATCCTTTTAGCTACAAAAAATTCTTGGAGTTATAAAACATTCTATTATACCTAAAATAAGGGATTTGTACAGCAGAAAATACGTTTATCATATGATATTTCGAAATACTCGTAAAATTTCATGTCTTTTCGATAGCAAAAAAACGTGAGATAAAAAGTATTTTGAAGGATCTAAGAATCAAGTTTTATTCCTAGTGAAATATATTCCTTTCTTTTCTATACAGATTAGTCTTTTTTTTTATTTTGCAGCGAACTTCATCGCTTAAGAAGAAATTTTAAAATTAGGGTCTGTACTGTTTTCGATAACAGTAATGATAAAAACTGCATTTCTTCTGCATTTTCTAATTTGGAAACTATCTTCTAAGAACTTAAAATATTGTTTATAGATTATAAAGATCAAATGAAGGTATATCATTCAATTTTCTTAAAACAAATGACTCTACTAAAATTAATCCATTGAACAAACATGATAAAATATTACTCTTATGAAAGTTGATGCTGTAACCATATCGATAAATTTCAAGACAAATGAAGCAATTAAATGCCTTTATCTTTTAATTAAACATAAATTAAATCACTAGAATGTAAACAAAAATGAGATGTTACATATATATTTATGATAGAATATCAGATAAAGATCAAAAGATTGCTAATTTCAACATTATCAATGAAACGTGAGTCAGATTTAAAAGAGAAGAGGTCTGTGAATTCGAAAAATGGATACTGCTTTTCACACTAGAGCATTGAATGAGCAATGTTTTAAAACATGACAAATATGAAAGGTGTCTATTAGCCCACTGATAAATACAAAAGTTCAATTTAAATGGTAATATTCCCATGGATAGTGTGATAAGTTTATTTCATGATTTCCCAACATTTACATGCCCAGTGCTCGAAATATTTACTATTTTTAATGATTAAATGCACATCAATAAGTTCTATAATGAAGATATTGAAACATTAAAAATTCAAACAAATACAAGACATCGCCAAACTCACTACAGCTGTGATAATGTGTTTAAAAATGGGAACTAAATAGATATGCTCCCATTATTTATGCTTTCAGCTTATGTATTCTGAAACTTTTAAGCTTTAAGCCTCAATGCATGTCAAGGTTTCTGTTATATGATATACTGGAGGTTTATTTTTCATTCTTTCCTGATAAAGTATTGAAGGTTCATATATAAAAATAGACTTTTCCTTTAGTAGTAGCTGTCTTTCTTTGAACCGGGAAGAACTTATTGATTCGGTGTGAAACCTGTCCCACACCAACCATTTCAGTCACTGTTGATATAAATAGGCATACCGGGAAATGTATTGAGATAAAGAGAATCCAGACACTGGGGATTTGTCATCTAGGTAGAAAAAGAAGCATAAAATGGAATTTCAGTTGCTTTCATATTTAAAATATTTTTCAATCGCAATATTTTTTTTTGAATTTATTTTCTCTCTCATGTTAATGTCTTATCATACAGCTGAGTTTTTGCTTTCATTTTCAGTGTTATACGTGATACATAATATTTGACCGTGTATTGTCATGAAATTTATTTAGAATTCTGTTTCATCTGAAAGGATGTTTTTAATCTTTTCATAAATTGAGTAAAACTAAAATATGATAAAATCGTAAATCGAAATATTTATAAACGGTTGACAAGAACTCTAATCTATTTAGAACTATTTGTTCAATTGTAAACGATTTAGAATTCAACAACTTATTTTATTCTCTGATGCCTTCCTAATCAACTTATTAATTTTGCTTAAATATTACATTATCTGTAAGTTTATATTTTTTAATAGCTAGTGATAGATTATACTTTTATTGCGTGTATATATTTTCTGATTGTCTCTTTTATTGAATATATTTACAGAATGATTTTTCTTTTAATATTTAATTCAGTAACTAATATAAATTATTCAAAGTGTACAACCATAAGTAGCAAAGTGTACAACTGTATTGAAGAATCAATATTATTATTTTAAAAGGGATCCATATTCTAGTTTTATCAGCAATGTGAAGTGGTTGGGAGTGAAAATGTTACGCAAATTGCACACATGCTCAAACGAGGCATTGTCTTTTTTAAGCCATACATTTTTAAATGCACCTTTAAAATCTTTTCCTATCAATTCGTATTATACTCTCAAGCTATGTCATAATCTTGTGGGCTTCTTGTAATATTGAACTACAAGCAAGAAGCTCCATAAATCGAAGTAATGGAAATATTTCTAATTTGATAATATTGGACAAAAAATTTGCTTATAAAAAGTGGCACTTTGTTACTACTTGAGAAAATTTCACAAATAAATTTTCTCAGTTTACACATAAGACCACTTTATAGTTAATTTTAACATTGGTAATTTTTTTTATATATATCGGGTTTTTAAGGTGCTTTTTATACCATTATACATGAGTTATTTAGTCAAAAACTTTCCCTAAATCCTTAGCCAAGAATTTGGCAAAAACTTATGATATATAATTTCTTATCGTTGTGAATGTAGTAGGCTTATTCATTAATATAGAGGATGATAAAGTTACTAGTTCTTCGATTTATTATTCATCTAATAATCAGATTATAAAATCTGACTATTCGATGCAGAAAAATTTGAACTGTTAATATGGATAAAAAATATTGTTTAAATTCTCTGTCAAGAATTTGCCAAAAACTTAATATATAGTTTCTTATTATTGTGAATGTAGTCTGCTAATTCATTAATACATAGAATAGTAAAGTTATCGGTTCATCAATTTTGTTATCCATTCAATAATCATATTATAAAATCTGATAATTCGATGCAGATAACATCGAACTGTTAATATGGATAAAGAAAATTGTCGTTTCATATTAACCTCTTTTAGAAAGAAATATAAACAATATTTCAAATATATTCAACTTTAAACAAAGGAAATTTATGGGAATGGACAGTTTATCACTGAGCCAAAAATCGCCCTGCCGCTTTCAACTTTAATCTCATTTCAGGGCACATCCAGAACGAGGGCTCTCATCCTCCAGAATACAGTGATGGGCGCACTTTTCCACTCGAACTCGCATTCCTGGGGGGTCTTAACGAAGCCAGTAGCAATTAGGCATGCAAATCACTTTTGCCCTTTGGCAGGAGGAAAATTGTCCTTGCCAAGTTGATTTTTACCCTATTTTAATTGCGGGTGATCTCCTTTTTCGAAAACTTTCTGAAAGCTGGAAGAGATTGGAGACTTCTTTCTTACTCATGAGCGAAGTATAGAATAAGTATTGTCATTGTCAAAAATTTTGAACTCGAGATTTCTAGGAATCTTCAGTTTCAGACTTCCCCGAGTTCGAAAAATACATGTGTGTTGTCTGGTAAAAATAATGTTGTGTGTATGCCTGGTAGAGACACAAATAACTAAAAAAAAGTTAAATATTGCATATGTTGTTTATACCAAATTCCTAGATTAGTGTCAAATGTTGATCGAAATCCAATAAAATGAAGTTTAGCTGTCCTGCTGTTCGAATTGAAGTTAGAGCGATAACTGCTATGAAAAGAAGGAAATAGGCTAAGAAAAAAACCCTGAAATTTTATATCGGTTTAGGTATAGAAATCTCAAATTAAATTTAAATGCGACCCTTGATCCAGATTTCCCAACATTCGTGTAGCTTTTGCGGCAGCCTCTACCCTTAGTAAATATTAAAAAAAATTCTAACAATAAATAAGTTCGGTGCATTAAATGCAAAAGCTAGCATCACCACTTAAGAGCGAAACAAATGAATTTCGTCTCAAAGCTCACTCGCCGGTGGGGAAGTTTTGTGGGGGTACCTTCATAAGCCAACTAATAACCTCTCGATAAGAGTGACCACTTTTGTCTAGTGGTTATTTACGTGGTTACGAACCTTATCGTATTGAATTAGATCCTATGCAAATCAACCACGAACAAAAATGTATAACGATTTTCATCTTTCAAGATTAAAAAGCACAAAAAATATTGCATATATTTATTAATAGGAAGCTTTATATAAATATTGTAACTACATAAGGATTATTTATTATTTTAAAAAATATTATGAACATGGAATGTTATTGAAAATCTAGATTAAGAATTAATTATTTTTGTTTAAAATTATTATATTTTATGAATCTTCAGGATTAAGAGATATTTCAGCCAATACATTCCTTATCATCATTTATCACCAAGATATTTGAAAGACTATGAAATTTGCTACAATTCTCTCTTTATGATTCAATTCCAACTATTAATTCACACTCTCCCTATAAATATTTATTCATATACGTTGTTCAAATTTTAATCAGTCATAAAATTCTTTTATTCATCCACTCAAATTCGAAAACTTTTTTTAAAATTTGTATTGGATGACATTCGATGTCGATACAGCTTTTTTTTAAATATTAATACATTCATTAAATTTAACTAATTTTTAATCCCTTAAATAAAGTTTTATTGGTTTGTAATGATCGTTGAAACAAAGAGGCTAAATCGTTAAAATGCAAGGATTTCAGCATCTCTCGGGTGAAAGAAAAGATCACGGGTTCAATTCAGAAACGAGAAATTATAGACACATCAACTTCATAAAATACAACAGAAAATAATAAGTAATAAAAAACAAAAATAATAATCCAACACTGTATAAGAAAGGAAGATGGAAATTTATGTTCTCTTATGGCACTTATTAATCTGCCATGTATATATAATAACTTAATGAAAAGCAACTAAAATAAAATTTCTTTGTTGCCCGAAATATGAATTGACTTTTTTGTTTTTTTCTTTTACTTGTTTAAAATACTTTGGAGGGGAACTGCTCAAATTCTTTATTGAACTTCAAATAAAAATTCTTTTCAATGTTAAGTGATAGGAGATTCTAAATTAATTTAACATTTATTATATCATTTTTTCAGTAAATTCTATACATACAATTATCGCAAATGGCGTTATATCCCATTGCGTAGGTTTAGATATTAATAAAATAAATATAAGTACAAGCACAGAAGTTAAATTAAATTGGTAACTAAATTTATAAATATTTTCCTACTAAATTTATATAAATTTATAAATATTTAATATATTAATTAAAATTAGGTGTTTCTGAAATTTTGCAATCGCGAATGAAAATTCGAAACAATTTTATTAAAATTTTAATTTGCAATGAAAAACCAAAAGCCCATTGCATTTTAAATATAATCTGTATCATCAATAATTTTATCTGAAACATTTCAATGTATTACTGTTTTTTTTTGTATTTTCCACATTCTATTAATTTTAAAACCTATTTTTTTAAAAACTAATTTAAAAGCTATATTTTAAAACCTATTTTTGTAGAAGCTTTCGAGTATCGTTTTTATTTCACACAGGGCGCGGCAGAGAAACTTACTTATTTGAAAGGTCAATAAAAACAAAAGTACTTCAGTTATTTTTTAAATTATTTTTTGTTTGAGAGTACAATATCCCAATTCTTTTTCTTACAGTTTTAAAAGTGACATCGGTTAAATGGTGACCCCCATTGCGCATACACTGATTAAGTCGATTTTTGAAGTTCGTGTCCACTTTTTGCAGCATATCAATCGGTATGTTGGCAATGGCGTTGCGAATGTTGTTCTTGAGGTGCGTTACTGTCCGTGGTCGATTGACATAAACCAAGGATTTCAAAGTGACCCTCGTCGCTGAAAAAAGCGATCGCGTCTTCAGGCAGGTTGTCAAACAGTATTTCACATGCATTTTGACGGGCAACAAATCGCGTTCAGTTAATTCTTGCACAAAAATCAATTTATAAAGATGAATTTGAAGGACTTGATAGAGAATTCGTCGAAGAATGTCAGAAATTCCCAGAGCAACTGCGTGTTTGCGAGCCTAACGCAGAACTGACTTCCTCATATTTTCCGGAGTTCTGGTGGTCCGTTGATGTCCATTACTGGGTTTGGCTTCACAGAGTTTGGCTTCCAGTCCCACTTCCTCACTTCCAAAATAAGTTACCCCATGACAGAATCGAATTACGGCCAGAAATGGGTCTGTGAGGAGGAATTTCAAACCGAGCTTGGAAGGCACGTTGCGTAGCAGCAAGTGAGCGACCGCTAGAAAAGTAGCTCTAGACGGCGAAGAACTGCTGTTCTCTAGACTAAAACATGATGGCACCTGTCTAGAAAAAGAAACAAATTTGTGTACTTTACCCTTTAGAAGTGCTATTTATCACCCTGCTACTTACATAACTCACTGCTCTGGAGTTTTTTTAAATTAGTAAGTTTCTCTGGCGCACCCTATATTTGGGTTTTGTGAAGAGGGGCTCAACAAAAATAAACGGAAGATTCAAATGAGATCATCCCTAATTTAGTAAAATTGTTTGAGAGAAACTAATGCTAAAATAATTTGCTATGAAATAGATTTAAATGATATCAGAAAAGTAGATAAAATATTTACAGTAATTAACTAAATATTTCAGTTTTCCTTTCTAATTATATCCAATAAATACTAAACATTTATAAAAAGTCATACATTTCAAAATCAAATAAATGTTCTAAATTAGGTAATTGATTATATTTAATATTATTTAAGATTCTATATCTTATTACTAAAACAATACTCCCGTGCCCGGATTTTTATATAATTCTTCGACCATTTTATTTATATTTAGTAAAATAACTTTGTATATTACTTACATGCAATAAATGAAATATTTAAAGAATGAAAGAATAAAATAACTTTAAAAAATAAATAATTTTAGAGATTTTCATCAATATCAACTACTCATTCTGGACACTAAAAGTTTAAAGCGTTTACAATATGTTTGCAAACATATTTAACTGCTCCTGCTTATTGTCAAAGACTTGGGTACAGACAACATTTCTAATAATTGGACTTAATAACAATCTCTTCTTATATCTATTGACATCGGCTTCTGATTTATGAAGCAAATTAATCGGAACTGCAATTTTGTTTTAAGAAAGTAGTGAGACGCAGACTTCTTGCTAGAAAAAATTTAGATAAGTGTTAAAAATCCTATTTTAACTACGTTTTTCTACATTCCTGCAATTTTTGAAATCCAATAGTTTCTTTGTTAAAGAACTAATTTGGAAACTAATAAAAATGCCATTTTAGGTCGGCAATAGGGATTAAATATTGTGATTTATTCGTAAAAAAATTCTGAATAGTAAAATTATTTTGCTTTTCTTCTCTTTCCTGCTTTTTCACTTGTATCCTTTGGAGTTGTCAAAAAGCAATGGACGAAATTAAGCGTAATTATGGCATAATGTTTTAGACAGACTATGCACAGGGTTTCCAGAAGCTCTTCTAATAATTTTGAGAGTAGGCCAGGTATGCCATAAGGAATCATTTTTACGAAACCCCAAGGAGTCAGAAATGAAAATTAGTAAGAGCATATAGAGGGCTATTTATCAGTGAATCATGTAACTGCAAAAGAATTACATCCATTCTGTCAAGGTGCGAGAATATATAAAATTCGCATTTGATATGCGTTTCCTGTTCTAGAACATCTAAACCAAAAGTTTTTGGTAATGTTACTCCCCTACGAATAAATACGAGAGTAAACTAGCAGGAAATCGTATGTCTTTATTTCCAAGCTAGTTCGTAAACTTGTGAATAATGCTGTGTTGATGGCCATAGACTGCTTCTAGCAGAGAGGAAAGAATTTCCTTTCTGTTTCATCAAACAGTTTTACTTTTTAGTGAATCTGGAATAGTTTTATCTTCTCTGAGTAAACAGAAATCGAAACTTTCACTTAACTGTAACTATGCTTAAAACTAGTGGTGTGAGAGGCAATTATTTACTTACGACTAGAATCCGAAATGAAATTCTTCATAAGTTTTGTTTTTGCAGTGAACAAGTTTTGTTTGGAAGGTAGCTTTGTATAGGAAAAGTATTCTCGAAATATGAACTAACAAGAATTTGCGTTCTTTCCTTGTAATATGTACTATAAACGCCCATAAATGTGAGTTTTAAATCCTTACTTGGTCAAATAAAGTTGATTTCTAGATAATAAAATCATTTCAAATAGCTTTCCAGTGTTTGGATAACTATGTTTGTAAATATTTATGTCCTCAAGTTTAGTTCAGTATTTTCTGTTTATTTAACAATGAATTTTTTTTAATATTTTGAACACAAATGCCATTTTTTCATCATGATACTTTTTAGCATGTGAGTCACTGCAACTATTTGATTCGCACCTATTTTGTAACGATTACTCATTTTTTGCACCATAATTAAGTGAAAATAGAGAAGGATCATCTGATTAGATAAAAACAATGTAAATCACATAGCAGCGAGCATAGCATAGAGCGTATTAATATTTTGAGCAATGATAAAATTATTACAAAATTCTTGAAGGAGCTTGAATTACAAAATTGGTGAAATGAAATTGATAACATTTGATCCAGTTGTTTTACTTTTATAAGCATTTCAAAGTGGAACTTTAATTATAACCACACAGCGTATCATAGCTGAATGTTGTTTTTATCATGAATTTAACTTTTATAAATTAAGAAAAATAAGAAGTGTCTATTTCCTTTTCGACGAATTATACAGTCTTATGGTTATCTTATGTCTAATATGAATTTTTAAATTATTTTTTAAGATTTCGAAAATTGTTTTTTCCGATATTATTTTCTAGTTCTAATTTTTAATATCCGATATTATTTTCTAGTTCTATTTTTTAATATCCGATATTATTTTCTAATGATAGTGCGTTCTACTTTTTTTTCCTTATTATAAGACGAATAAGGAAAGAGGGCATTTAACAGTTTTTTTTAAACACAATTTTGGAGGATGTGTTAAAGTATTTACTACAGATTTTCTGCATCATTGTTTCCTTTAAACCTAGATTGTTTTCAATATTAGGAAATTCTGTTCATTTCCATCAAAACGCTTTTTCATGCACTGATTCCCATTCAACAACTTTCCCTTTCTTTAACATTAGTTTACATTACAATGTTAAATAAAGTGTTAAAACATGTCCTATAAAAAATCAGATGAACAGACGGTTAAAATTTATTTTCAAGGGATTCTGAAATGGAAGGAGGACAGAACCACTGGAAAGAAAAGCGAAGTCATTTCAAGAAAACAGTCAATGCATTATTTAACATAAACAGGAAAATGCAATATTTACTTTTCAGTTTGGCTGGGTATGGAAAGAAACGTACTATTGATTTTTTAAGGTTTTCAAAGATACTTGACATAGTGAAGTATTTGTGAAAAGAAAATGTCAATTCGTTTTTCCCGTTTACTTTTAGAATATTTTAGCGCTTCCGCAGTTTGGGGTGTAGAAAAGCTCTAAGTTCAATTTTTGGAGAGAAGATGTCTTTATTGAATTTTCAGCCCTCTTTGAACTTTTAAATTAAGTTTTAGTTTTATTGGGCTCATTTGATTAGTTGATGTGCATCAGAAGTCAAAGTGTTATCTTTCGTATTTGTTATTTAATTAAATTATATCTCTATATATAAAAAGTGAGAGAGATTTAAAAAACGAACAACCATTCTAAAATAATTATTGTTGTAATTACAACAAAAGACAGGGTAATACTTAAAAGAATATGCAAGAAAGGCCAGATGATATTTACCTGAAATTAAAAATTGATCATATAATTTTAAAAATACAGTTATAAAAAGAAAATAATTAAAATGAAATTAATATTATCCAGTCACATTCACAGAATCCAGAACGTTATTGTAGCTGCTTAATGAATCCAAATAATATTTATACCGGATGAAAATAAGTTAAAATTTTTCTTTAACATCTTTTGACATAATTTTAATGTCAAAGCGCACACAAGTTGCTAACATTTTCAGATATTTTCTTGAAATGCTAAAAGTTAGATCAACTAAAAAAATTTGTCTAAAATCCTTTTTTTAATTAGTAGAATTTTTCTAATATTTTGAAAATAAATTCCTGATAAATTCCAATTATTCAATTTTATGGTTATAATATGGGGAGCTGAATGAAATAAAACCTGATTTTCATAATTTTTACTAAGAAATGTCTCCACAATAAGCAATAAGTTATATGATTTTTTTATTTGATGAGTTGAAACGAAATAAATATTAAATTAAAATCATCTTGAAATGTGTCAACTCCATATTAAAAACTACTTAATTACTCCATCTTAGACCCTTGAAAAGTGTTCTCAAGTAATTTTTAAATTTTGCAATCAAATTATTACTTAATACAAATTTAAATGTTCTAAATTCTCCAATTTAGAGGATATGAATCTCAATTAGCATTTAAATGCAACTTATTAAAAGATTAGATTTTTTTAATGCGTTTTCTTCATATGATTACCATTCAAATAATATTTAATTGGTTAGAATATTTCACCCAAAAGGCAGTTGCAATCAAACATTAAATTAATATCAGTGAAGGGAAACAAAAATGTTATTCTGAGAATATCAAAATATTTTTTTTTCAATTTTTTTATTGATTTGTAGCCTATGACGAGTACAATGATAGAACCGTTTCTCTAAACTTGAACCCTGGCAAGAAGTTGATAGTAAGTGTCAATGGATTCAACAAATATCGTCTACGCATGATGGAATTTTTGGTGGAATGTGTGGCGATCCTCTGCAACGTTTACAGCCACAATGCAGAGGATCCTTTGATGTATTTTAGAAATAAAAGATTTTAAAAAATGTATTTATTTTGAAAATCGATATATAGTTGATAGACATTACAGAATGTATTTTTGTTATATAGATGTACAAAAATGTATAAATTTCAAGGAATCTCTTATAATGGTTTTGAATTTATTACTTGAACAATTAATTGAGACTATTGCGATGTATACTCAAAAGTAAAGCTTGGTTTTTCTGGAAATCTAAACCAAAATCTTTACTCGATAAACTGAACTTTGCTTCATTTTTTTATTTAATATGTTTAGTTTTATTTTGATCAGATTTCTATTTAAACTTAAACATTTTCTTAATTACTCCAGTGAAATTAATGGAAACTTTATTTTAAAATCAATTAAACAATTCCAATAATTCTAGAAACTTATTTTTAGTTCAGCTGAACAAAGACTGCCAGATGGAAATAAGGGGGAAAAGAAAAATTAATCCAATATCATAAGAAATGCTTTTTGTTCTAGAAAGCAGGTCTATATAAATAATTATCTTATTCTATAAAAAGAAACTCTGCCTTATTTAGTTATAAGATTTGTCTACACTTATGGTATTTCTACTTGCCAGAACGCAAATGATTTTTTTAAAAATTGCTAATTCATTCTTTAAAGGTGGATTTACGCGAGGCTAACTATTGCGCGCAATCGTTGCCTTTTTGCTGTTGTCCCTGTATTGTCCTCATAGGAACAGTTGAGACAAAATTGTTGGGAGAATGGTCAATGGTTGTCCGGACGGGACAACTATTTGCCATTTCTCCATTGTTGTTACGTGATTTTCTAAAAGAAGGCGTGATCTTCAATTACTCGCAATATTTAGTTTCATGTGAACCCACCCTAAGATTATAATTTGTTTTCGAATTCCAATTGGAAAAGTAAAATCGTTTCCGAATGGATAAGATTCTTTTTCATAGCAAATGAAATATCTATCATTTTTTATTTAAATCTATATAAAGAGAATACATTTATAAGTAATTCTCTTATTTTATAAAAAATATCTCGTTATTTGGCTGTAAGTTTTGGCAACATTTGGAGTAATTTAAACTCAACTCAAAACTCAAACCATTATTTTAAAAAATTTCAAATGTGTTCTGTAGGATTACGGTTCAGTTTTGAATTCCAGTTTAGAAAAGTAAAATCGTTTTAGATTGCTTACGTTTCTTTTTCAAAGTAAATAAAATAGCCATCATTTTTGATAAATGTATTCATTTTTCAATTTATCAGGAAATCTGTTTGTTCACTTCAAATAATTTCAGTTTTTAAAAGTTTGCACAACTTTTTATTTGCTTCTGTTATTTACATTTCAGTTTAAGAGTCATTTAGACTTGATACTACATTTATTTTGTGAACATAAACAACAGCCTGTAATAAATTATTAATAAAACAAATAAGATTAGTGTATAAAATGAAAGAATGCAAAAAAATATTTTGAAACACGGTGAATGTTATTTTATCTTTCATCTTCTAAAGACGCCTTTTATAACAGTTTTTGAGAATTTATCGATCAGTTATCTAAAAGTTAAAAAATAACATCTCGTTATTCTTGAAAATGAACAATATTTTTATTTTTATTTCGGTGAGGTATTTTTTTTTGTATTACATACTTTATTATATTTAAAGAGTTTATGCATTTTCATTTACTTTTCCCTTTTAGTCAAAACTTTTTTGAAATTTTTACACAAAATAAGATCTTTTTGCTAGCCTCAATAATTGCTTTCAAAGTTAATTATTGAATCCTGATATGTTGAAAATGCTTACATTGAAGAAAATTAATTCCCTTAAATACTCAGATTAATTGTGAGTGATCATTTGCTATGCCTTAATGAAGAGCCCATCAAGAATCTCATCAGCTTAAACTCAATTAAGTAATGGAGAGTGAATTAATTCCAGAAATCGGTTCCGTATATCTTGAGTTAAGTCATCTTTAAGGTCTTGAATGTTTTGTGCTTTATAACTCTTGGTGAGAAATAACAACAAAACTGGATATGCTTGCTTCAGAAAGGAATTACTAATGTAGTTTAGTTTTTATACACTTTTAAAATTTTAAATGCTTTCAATTATACTTTCACATTTTAAAGACAAGTTTAAGATACTTAAAACTCATTATTCATATAACCTAATAACTAACATAAAAATTTTGTAGGATAGGCGTGTATATATCAAATAAATATTGAGGAAAATAAAATTAGATAACTTCGAATTAATAAGCTTCAATTAGATGACTCGATGATCATATTCTGTCGTAAATATAACGAATAATAAAAAATGGGCGAAAGTAAACGAAACATATTATTCAGGATTTTTGAAGAATTGTAATTGAAGAGGATATGACATTTTCAAAATAACAAGAATAATAAAAATAATAATCTATTATACATAATACTTTATATACATACTGCATTTTATTCGTTTTGTAATTGGCAGATAGATCATTTGAAGTTTGATAGTTTTGCTAGATTTGTTTACAATATTTGAGGAAAATTATTATTTCAAATATTTAAGTAATTATATTGCCCTTGACTGTGAAAAGGTGACAAGAAAAGAAAAAGTAAAACTTTAATTAACAACAAAGTGACATTAAATCAGTTTAAAACAATGTTATTTATCAGTGATACTTTTAGATGCACCATTTGTAGCACCACTAATGGATAGCTTTTTAGGTTTTCTTTTTACATTTTGGAGTAACAGAAATTTTTTATAACTCAACTAGAAAACATCTGAATACCTATAGCAATGCACTTATTAACTTTATATTTTTTAAAAGAATAATAATGGAGAGTCCAGCAATATAAATCGAAGAAAAAGTGAATGAAACATCATGCCTAATCTGCCGTTTTGAAAAGAAAAGCTGATTTACATTCTGTCAGTTATAAGAAAGCAAGTAGGCAGCCCATGGGTAGAAAAGATGACAAATAGTGTTGGGTCAGTGTCAAGTAATTGTTCCAAAGGGACAAGCCGATATGTAGTATTTTTTCTAACTGCGCATGTGCATGTAGAATTCGGCAATTTTTTTGGAGTAAAAAAAATTACCACTTATCGGAGACATTTTTTGCTCTTTGTTCTTTCTGATGCGAAATTATGTGTTTGTGTGTTTTTCATTTGATTTGAAATTTTTCTCTATAGTTTTAGTATGGTTACCCTCTTTTTATTTTAACCACATTTCTCTGTGTGAATATCCATTATTTTAAAACTATTTGCTGTGAAAAAGAAAAATCAAGGAACTCCAAATCGTCAACTTATAGCCAAACATGAAATGTTTCAATCCATCTTATGAAATTGTGGTAAACATAAATCAGCCAATTTCTATGCATGCGTTTGCTTCTCTTCGTCTTATAACTGGCAGAATGGAAACGTGACTTTAAACTGTTACGTTGGCGGTAAACGTGGAAAATAAATTCCAAATTTAGATAATGGAGATATGAGTAAAGAATTTTTCATTTCATTCTCAGAGTTTGAGTTCTGAATCGAAAATAGGAAGACCAGTAAATATACGTTTTCATTATAGAAAGATAAAACTCCCAATGTTGGACTAATAGTTAGTAGAGTTTAATAATAATAATAATAATTTAAAATGTGTGGTATCAATCCAAAAGAAAACATTCCGTTCTATCATGACTTATATATATCAATCACCAACATTTTGAAAAGCCAAGATTTTTCACCAACTGAAAATCAATCGAGTTTTAAATTCTTGTCTCGAGGCCAGAGTGTTTTTCTTTGTAAAACCAGCTTAAACCGGTTCTAAATAATCACGTGAATACCAAATTGCGTATTTATCGGTATTTGAAAAATGATTAGCTTTTTTTATATCTTAACATCGTTCGAGCTCTAAAACTCTATCTCAAGGCCAGGATCTATCTATCTCCCTCCCTCTCTCTCTTATTCGAAAGTCTGGTCTATACCTTTGAAAAGGCGCTCTGTTTTTTTCTCCTTAAAATTCCAAATTTTTTTTTTCCATCTAGAAGAACTGAAAACAAATGTTTAAAATATTATATATTCGTTCCCTCCCTGAGCTATTTTGCGTCCTATTCCATTTTTTCTCTGTACTTCGGACGATAATTTCTTACAATCTTGCATTTTCTTGGTCATATAAGCGAATCAGAACCGGCTACAGAATGAACATCCGCACCAAACTTTTATTTGTAACTTTTTCATTGCTATTAGTACCCAAATATAGAGAACACCTTTATCATTTTCTAATAACCCTAAAAACGAAAACTTTATGTTTCATAAGCGATAAATCACCAATCTTCTGCTCGTGCATTTTGGGGCTTCAAATTCTCCAAACCAATCAACCAAAACAACATTACATTCTCAAGTGATAAAAATGCATTTCTGTAAACAAAACTAGCATATTTTGACAGATACTGAAGACACATTTCTTTCTTTAGACCTCTAAATCCTTGACTTTTGTTAATTTGGTTCAGGTTTGTTTTGCGTAAAACAAACTGCTCTGAAAGTAGAGAGGATTTGCAAGGTGCTCAGAGTGTTGATTCAATCGATCAAGGCACACCGAAGCATAATTAAATTTACAGGCTTCGCCCAAGGCCATTTTTGTCTTTATCGTCCATTCTCTTTATTTTTTTAAGAAGTTATAAATATTTGAGATGGAAATATTGACGGGATTCGAAGCAAATTCATTACATTATCTGCCAACATTACCCCTGAAACACATAATTTTGCATTCCCTTCTTGTTAAAAAATGAATATATTTTTACTGAGCAGACAAAGGATTGGAAAATTAGTGTTAAATTTCTTGCACAAATTTTGTTCATTGATTAAACTTTTTTTTCGTCTGAAGAAGAGCTTTCGTACCCGAATAAAGGAAATGTTTTGCAGAAAAGGGAATTATGTTTCACCACAATAATATACGTCCTTACACTTCTGTATTTGGAACAGTAAGCTACTATTATATTTATGAAATCGAGTAATTCGCTATTCTTTCTTTTTGTATCGTTTCCGACAAAATATGAAAAAAAATATTTGGAAGGAAAGAAATTTTTATCCAACACTTAAGTGATTATCAAAATACTCTACTTGAAAGATTAAATAAATTATTGTATAATAAGGAGATGAAAAACATGGTTTAAGTATCTGCATCGCAAAGAATAGCATATAAATTTTAAAAAATTAAATATATTTTATCCCGAAAAATTATTTTCTTACATTTTATACAGATTTCTGGAGCAATCCTGGTAGCTGTTATTAAAAATTTGCATACTGATCAATGCATAAACTACGAACTGCTTATAGCGTTTGAACTAATCTCCCTAGATATTTTGGCTTTTTCCTGGCCAAAAAATACTTTAAGACTTTAAATAGAGAAATCTCGGAATAATATAGACAATTTATGTAGCTTCTAAAGCTTTCTATTATAGGTGGCTACAAGTTTTTCTGCAGTTGTTTAGCTAAGGAGAAGGTACTATTGTATCTCTTAGACACGTATCCATGATTTAATAGGTTGACTACAGATGGTAGAATGAACAGAATTTAGACAGCCACTAATTATTGGAAGTCAATATAATTTAATAGAATTTTGAATTTTTAGGTCATTAAATATCCAAGTTTATACTATGTCAATATAATATAATAAACTGATATAATAATGGAATATCGAACGCTAACCTAAAAGAGAATACTCCGAACACCAACATCTACTTGAATGAGAATAAATATAAAATAATTCTGGAAGATAAAAAATAATCCTGGAATAATATAAATATTGAATAATTCTGGAAGATATGATAGATTATTTGAAATAAAAAAATATTTAGGCTACGGATAAAATTGCTTCAAATACAGAATTGTAGAATACAAAAATTCGGTTCCATTCATTTCCAGAAAGATTCAAGCAAGAAATACTTCAACAAACACGAAATCTGAAATTCCAACTAAGGTAAGATTAAATGGATTCTTATCTGAAGAAAGATTGCGGAATATTTCGTGAACGAGACCAACACTAAAGGAACAAAAGTTGGAAGAAACTGGGACAAAAAATATTTCTTCTTTCAATAACAGCATTAGCATCAGAATGAACGTTCTTCTGATATTTACATGTAAAAATCTATGGCGTTTCTCTCCCGGAATAAAATTTGTCTTCTCTCTTTCAAGAATTTGTTGTCACATATGTCAGAAAATGTTATTTGAAATTTGTATTATCCCTCACGTATCTGTATTGAATCAAGACTCGCATATGTAGCTTTTCTTGTGTTTTGCTCCTGTATGAGAATGATTTATTGATTACATAAGAATATAACTTGATAAATTATTCAGCATATGAATTGGGATTAAGCTATAACTATATAAAAAAGTTAAAACTCTCAGCTTTTTCAAAAATATCTTTATTAATTCAAAGAACAAAGAATGTAGCTCTGTCTTGATTTACACATATTTGACATTTGATATAAAAGACATGTTCATCTTTTTGGAATCCATAGTTAACTAGCAAATTTGGCTTAATAGTTAGTTCCTAACAATTAGAGATAGACTCTTTCTAATTGTAAAAGTATTTTAAATGCTGGGATAAATTATATTTTATGTTGTTTATGGCAATAGATATATTACACCAAATGTTACGAAATGTAATTTCGCATAGCTACAGTTGCTTCGTCCAAACAGTCATATTTAGTAAAGTATTTTTGATATTATTATACCTGAAATAAAGCAAAAAATAAATTCTAAAAACACATTCTTTCTAGATATTAAAAGTTTAATAATACTATTTTGTTATGAGTTATGAAATGTTGAACGTATTGGGTTGTTCGGAAAGTCATTTCGTATTTTTTTTGTCAAAATGAAAAGAAATTTTCGTTTAATGAATAAATTATTTATTAAATTATAAAATTGCCATTCTGGTCTAATACCTTTTGCCATATTTTTGGTAGTAACATGATTACACGCTCATAAAAGTTTTGGTCTTTGCTGTAAAAAAAAAAACTGATCGAGGCGGTTTTTGGCCTCCTCATTTAAAGGAAAAATTTTGCAAATCAGTTCTGGTACTGATGTACTGTTAACACATCTTCTCCACACATATTGGCTAATTTATTTCTGGCTTGAACAGCATTTTTACCTTTTATAGCAAAAAAGAAAAAAATGACGAAAATGCTGTTTATTGCTCTCCATATTTAAAAGGGCACTATCCAAAAACTACTGCGAAGAATCAGCTGCACTTTTTCACACTCAAGCCTTGCTATATCAGCTCTTAAAACATAAAATGATTTTGCGGTTTAAGTATGAAATTGGGTGCGAAAAATGCAATTAAATCCTTTGTCAGGAAAAAACGAAATTACTTTCCGAACAACCTAATACTATTTTAGATGAATTTCATAGCATAATTCTTGGTCTCAAGAGATTGTCTGCATACTGGAAATGGTGAATACTATGTTATCTTTTAAAACTGCTTTTTAAAGAACATTACTTTATTGCCTCTTTACCTGCATTTAGGATAAACATAAATGGTGCTTGAAGAATATAGAGCTTTTTTAATCATTTTCTCAAAGACATTAAAAGTTTATCTTAAACAAAATTGATAAGGGCTAAATAAAAAGTTAAAAATCTGAGCTTTTTAAAAAAATCTTTATTAATTCAAAAAATTTAAATATTTGCATCATTTAAAGCATATTTATATTTGGTATTATCCTTTCATGAAGAATATAAATATTAATTTAAAGATTATTAGATGTGTCGAATCTACTTGGATCTTTATCACTAATTTCTAAATTTTTACAGATAAATACACATTACGATTAAAAAAGGACTAAAGTAAAGTAGCAAATCAGTAAACGTACAGAAAAAATACTACAGTATATACTTCCCGGTAATATAATTTATATATATTTAAGCATTCTCGAAATATTGGCATTAGAAATTCCATTCTTCTGATATTAAAACAGTCGAAGTCATGAAACTTTCATTATTTTAACCCAATTAACGTCTATTACGAGAACTCCTTCCCCAAGATTGGATTTTTGTCATGATGATCTATGAAATTATGTAAAATCAGCTAATTATATTCAAAGCGTTTTTCGCTTAAAAAATTAGGTCATTAACATTTAACTAAATATGATTAGAAGAATGGAACACTATATAAAAATTTTAAATTTGTTAACTCCTTATTAGTAGATTTGTTAATTTAAAAAAAATTGTGTCTTTTATATCATTTAATGAATTCTGTTTTGGAATTACATGCTCTTGTTATATGCTTATCTTATCTATTGTATATAATATTATAATTTTTTATTATATTTGTAAAGACTTATTTATCATATTTGTATGTTTTATTATATTTGTGTCTAATATATGTGTTAAGACAACTGAGTTTCTATATAGCAAATCAGAAGTGACGAGTTTTTTATTCAGTGATGGCTAGGTGGTCGGCCGTATAAAAGAAGAAGTGACGAGTCTGAATATTTTAACGCTATAACAGAATTGTCAACAGAAATTTTTAGACGCATAAGCATTGGAAGCAAACTTTAAAACACTAAAAACATAAATATAATATATATCTTCTAAATTTAGGCATAATTCGAGTAGCAAATAATTCATGTGGCAAAACAACTTGCTTCAAATTCGAAAATTCGTAAGTATTCGGTTGATTTTCTTTTCAAAGAGATTCTGATAAATTAAACTGCGATGAAGGTATATTCTGAAATTTCAGGTGTGGGAAGCCAAGTATTGATTTCTATTTCGATGAGGATGAAAATATTCTGAGTAAATTTTAACTGAAGAAAAAAATAGGTGTAAAAAATTGAATTTTTCTCTACTGTGACTACATTAGCGTAAAAATCAACATTCTTCTAAAATAAACGCCATTTTTTTCGCGGAATTAAAATTTTCCCCTCATTTCTTTGACACCATGAAAGACCTACTTGAAGTTTTTGTTATTTCTCTCACGCCTGGAGGTCAGATCAGATCCCGCATAATAATCTTACCTGAACTGTTTCTTTCTCTCTCTGTAGGTAAACAAAGAGCGAGTGATTTGTTGATAAAGTAGGCGTAGTTTGAAAAGAATTTCCATTTTTCATTAAGTGCCGAGCTTAAAGCGTTACCATATTGTGATCATAGGATCTCCTAGTATTAATGATATAAGTAGGAGCTCTTTTCAAGGATTAAATGCTCAAGTTAAGTAAATTGTTACCAATGAAATTTTAAAGATTAAACAAAAAAATTATACAGTGAAACAAGGATTTATCTTCTGAATAAATAATTCCATTTTTTTAGTCTCTTCTTCTTCTGGAATCATTTTGATTCTTTCAAATTCTATATCTTAAATTTAGAAATCATATGTATAAAGTATCTCTGAAGAATTGATTAAAATATGAATTAACCCAATGTTAAGTGGGTCTATTTAAAAATGAAAAAAATGGAAACGGAATGTAACTAAAATGAAAAAATTCAGAAAGAAAGATGTGTTCGAAAATTCAGTAAAAGTTAAACAACAGATAATATATTTTTAGTAGTTAAGATGAAGTTTACAGTAATTATATTTATTTGTATTTCTTTAAACGAATAAATATTTTTAGTCGTCTGAATTTTGTATATAAGCAGATGAAAAATATTTTAAGGAAATCAATCATGTGCATGTTATTCTAAAAACAACAGTTTACATAAAGGAATTAAAAAGTTTACTACTGAAAATGTACCTCATTTTAAAAGAATGGACACGTAAAAATTGTTTTTCAGAATAATACAAAATGTTATTTCATATCTTTTAATTATTAGGTTTTTTTATTCAAGTTGTTTCTATTTCAGAAATCTACTTAAAGAAAATTGGATTCTCAATATTTTTTTATATTCCATCTAACAAAATGAATGGTTTTTCTTCTCCAACTTAAAATTCTTTTAATATTCTTCACTGCATAATTTGAGTGAAATCATGTATATATTTTCAAAAGTTGAACGCTTACCATGAATTGGTAGATTAAGTGGAAATTCTAGATGGTTTAGGAAGTTATATCTATCCTTATATCTTTAGAATCTTAAAGCTAACATAGACGGTACTTCATTCAGTTTCTCTTCTAAACACAAGTGCCCTAAGCAATCTCTTTCCTTCACTTATTGATCAGTAAATAAAAGGGAACTCAAATACTTATCTTCGTAACAGATTTTTTTCTATTACTTATCAATCAGAAACTATTAAGGAGTCAAAATATCTTTCTTCAAGCAATCTTCTTTCATCCTTTTATCAATCAGAAGCTGTTAAGAAACTATACTTTTTTTCTTTCAATCAACCTCTTTTTATCCACTTATCAATCAACAATCATTAAGGAAATCGAATAATTTTCATCGCTTGGCTCTTTCTTTAGAGAAGAATAAGAGCTGAAGTAACTAAAATGTTATATTGTTTGTTAGGATTTGAAATAAACAAGCTGACGAATGAAATAGTGTCCAAATTAAGATAAATTCAGTTCCTTACAGATATTTTTCATCTAAAAAAGAATATGATTCATCTTTAGCCCTTAAAAAAACGTACAAAAGTATTTGAACAAAGGTATAGATAGAAGTTTAAGTACTACCGGAAATTGTCTAGGGCAGATATAAACTTTAAAAATTAATTTTCTTTTATTTATTAGCAAGATTATATGAGTAAGATTATTTTCCCTACTTAATGAAATGAAAAAAAAAACGAAAGAAAAATTTTAAAGTAATATTAAATGTGGAAAACTTCAAAAATTTACTACTCTTATTTGTCATTACCACAAGTCAAGTAATAATTTCTGTTATGTTGATAAATTTTTTCTGATTGCTTATAAGGCTTGAATTACTTGCAGAAGCAGGATTTTTGTTCTTCTGAAATTAAGAAGAAGTTTCATAACCTGACTTGAATTAGATTCGTTTTGTTTTCAAGCGCTAAGTGAACTATCTAAACACATTTAAGCAAATTCATACATAGATACATGATATATAAGTCATTATAAAGTGGAAAGTATGCCCTTTGCATCTTATAATGAATATTTAGTAGCTTTTTTCAAATTCTCTTATTATTTTTGTCAAAAGTGTAGTGCAAAAAACAAGAAAAAATTCTCCTTCTAAAAAACAAAAAGAATTGATGAGATAAGCAAGGAAAATAAATTCCTGGTTTCCTTTGAATGTTGTATTACTCACTCGATTTATTGAGTGAGATAATCAGTTACTTCGTACGAATTTATTTTGATTTATATTCGATAAAAGAATGCTCTATGATAACTTTTTTTGCTACAAACATCTTGTTTTAAATTAATATCTTATTAGGAAACTATTGGTTAACTAAATCACAAGACAAATTAAAATTCGTTAATTCCCCACACAAAATGTTAAATATACTTTAGATCCATTATCTCTATACTATTTCAAAGGCTTTTAAATAATCACTACATAAAGTGGTCAGAGTTAAACCTGAAGCCTTCAGTGTCGAACCGAAACGACCAACATATTTTAAACGCAAATTTTGAATATTTATGGGCTATAATCGCTTCTACGGATTAAAAGCTTTTAAAGCGTTACTATTGATGAACTGTTTTAATTATGCAATAGATGAGATTCCTTTTAATCACTAAGCGGATTCTTTCCTTTCCCAAAAAACATTACACGTGGGTGATGTAGGCAGGCAAAGGAGTTTTTTTGCCTAATATATTTGCAAAGAGAGGAATTTTATTTTTTAATGATTCAGAGGAGGATACGAATGACATCTAAGTTGGAAAGGGATAGTTGAAAAAAAATCTACTCAGCATCAAAATGTCACTTAATTCTTGCCCTCATTAAAATGCAGTCTGGTTCAAATCCAAATGATTCAGGTTGGCGTATTCAAAAAATCATGGGTAAAGTTAATACATTTATTGTTTATGGGAACATAATAAATATGATTAGTAGCATAATTAATTAGGATAAGGATTCGGACCTATAAGGATTCTTTCACAAGACTATTCCTACAAGGAATATGCCACTGTAATTCATCCTATAATAAATCAATTACTATAAGTTTTCAAGGAATCTACTACTGTAAGTATTTCTGTAAAAAATCTGCTTCTATAAGGATTTCCATTGTAAATCTGTTTCTAGAAGTAATTCCTATAAAAAATTTAATACCATAAGTATTCAAGGAATCTTCAGCTATAAGTATTGAAGGAATCCACTACAATTAATATCCAAGGAATCTGCTACTATAAGTATTTCTGTAAAGAATCTGCTATTATAAGAATTCCAATAAGGAATTTTTTAAGGAATCTGCTTTTAGAAGTAATTATTAAAAGAAAATGCTACGATAAGAAATCTGTTTCAAAAAGTATTCCTATAAAGATTCTTCAACCAGAAGTATTCCTATGAGAAATATATTTTAAAATTTCCATTGAATACAAACTACACTTTTTGAATATAAATCATACTATGTAAGAAAACTGCTGCATGCACTACATTTTATTCATTTCGAAATGCTATAAAGAATCTCAATTAACTTTTAAAAATATAATTTTTGACCCCTTAAATACATTTCTTACTGACTAGCCAAAAATAGATTTTCCTTTCAGATTTTGGATTTTCATGAGAGATTTATTTCAATTAATTTCATGCTTCTACTCGCGTATCATTACTACGAAATAGCATTGGAACAACAATTAATCAAAGGAAAAATAATTTGTAGCTGAGTCTGTCCGAAAAATATTTCTAACAAGAAGGACAAATAACAATATCTGAAATGAGAAAGCAAATTTGTATTCATTAAGTAAAACAGTATTTACCATTCTATTACGATGAAAACGAAATATTACTTATATACAGAAATAAAGAAGTATTACTTTTATCAGGCAGACATAAAATTCACAAAAGTTTCACTCGTAATTTTCTCCTAAATAATATTTTATTTATTTATTTATTGCTGGATATTATGAAAATGCTACTTTTCAAACGTTATCGCTTACACAGTAAAGCGGATAAATGTATTCAAAAAGCTAAGAATCATATTTTTAGCAATACGTTTTTATTTCAAATTGCTTTTATGACACACCATAAAGAAGATATATTATGTGGAAAATATCAGTCTTTATGGTCATTGTATCATGACTTTTTCTTTTTTATAGAAATTTCCCAGCATTTTATGCATGTTTTGCAGTTATGTGCAGTTTTTCCAAATGTCTGATAAGAAAATTTTTGTTTATTTGATCCATTTGAATATATCTATCTACAAAATATGTGTTTCATATGTAGAAAATTGAAATTCCATAAATTTATATTAAAATTATTTTTGTGGTTAATTTTAAACATGGTTGATTTGATGGCCAATAATAGTACATATATGAGATTAAAATACATTCAGTTATAAACAATTCTATTAAAATCAAGGGAAAATGTAGTTATAGCAATGTGAGATATAACCAAACAAAATTGAAAGGGAAAAAAGGAAATTATGAGCAAAAATGTATAGTACAAATACTAGTTACCTTTGAAGACATATAAAAAACTGTTTATTATGGGAATTTCTTTTTAATATACAAAATAAGCTCTTGAATGGTTTGAGCAAAGAAGAATTTTTTCCTCACGAAAAACAAAAAGGTTTCCAATTATTCTTGTTAATATTTCATTAATATTAATTGTTATTAAAATTAAATTCATTAAAATAAAATTGGTGAAAATAGATCATGCACTAATTAATTAAAAAAATATTTATGCAATTTCCATATGATTAATAAAAAAATTCACTGGAGACCCTTTCACTGCTTATTCCCTTTAACTGCAAAACAAAGTCTCATTAACTCAAAAATATTGAAGGTCTTTATTTATTACCATTCATTTTTATAGAAGATGAAGAAACTCGATCTAAATTGGACCATATTGTTTTTTAAAAAAAGGCAATTCTTCACTCATATATTCCCGTGAACTAACACAAAATGTCCAAGATGAAATATTTTTATAATGATTTTCTCATTAACATATCACGTTAATGCTTTATTCAATGATGAAAATCACCAGGGCCCAACGGATGCAAAGAAATGCCGGAAGAAAATGCAGGACTTTGTTGCAATGCGTCGAAAATTCTGTCCTTCCCTATTTTCATACAGGAAGATAAGTGACCTAAAGTAAGTCAACTCGATATATTATTTACGACAGAGTGGTAAAATGTGCTGTCCTGAACAAAGGACAGGGACTGAATACATCTATTGACTAACGTCCTGTAAAGGGTGGTCGCCATTCATGATCGATTACAATTATTTATTTAACGCCATGAAGCAAGTGATTGCTAACTTAGAGATTGGGTTTTATGGGGAGCTGAGTGAAAGCTTTGTGGTATTATATAAATGCATACTAACGCATAAAAATTAGTGCGTATGATTTAAATAAAATTATGTTTTTCAAAACTTGCTCACAAATTTGTAATAAAAAATTGTGCTGGAGAATAGTTTCTTCTATCTATTATAGATTTTAATGCTGCCAAATTTCATTATTTATTTAATACCATGAAGCAACTGATAACTGGCTTAGAGATTGAGTTTTACGAGAAGTTAACTGGAAGCTTTTTTGGTATTATATAGATGCATATTAATGCGTAAAAAAACTATTGCGTATTATTTAAATGGAATTATATTTTTTAAAACTTAAAGATTTTAATGTTGCGAAATAGAAAAAAATTATTTGACCACATGTATTATGCTACCTAATGGATAGATGACAACTCTGTTTTGTACAGAGAGACACATAAGTACTACTTTTTCTAGTAACTAGGGGAAGGGGTATTCCCAAAACTTTCTAGCATATTCTGTAATAAACTTTCAAAGTTTTGAAACATTTTACATGACATTGGCTTACAATTGTTAGAAAACAATTGTTATGGGGGGAATTTAGCATTTTTATAAATCTATCGTGTCATCCTTGGAGAATTATTCGGCGATTAATCCCTGGCATATGTTAATATTACCCAAAAATCGAATTTGTGTTTAGACACGTTTTTTCGACCGATTAAAACCAAATTTGTAACAAAAACTGCACATGCAATCAAACCATTCTCATGACATAACAGATTTAACATATTTTAGCCATTGCATTTTTGAATTATGCTTACATTTTTCTGAATATACAGAGAGACAGATAGTAAACCCCTCATTGACTCCGATTCAAAATTTAATAATTGTTTATATTTAAGTGTCGAATCTATATATCTAATTTTATTCATCTAGCTCTCTTGATTTGGTTAATTATCTGAATGACTTGTATTCGAAGAGCTGGACTTTTTGTGAATAAATTTTACTCAAATTTAATAGAAATCTAAACATTTTGTGTGAAGACAAAATATAAAATTTCAACTGCTTAGCTCAAAATGCTTTTGAGATGGATATTTTCCAAATGGACACAGATGGGCATCTTTCAGAAACGTGTTTTTCAATTTCAAGGAGGTCTAGAAGGTAGAAATCCTTGAAATTCTTCGAATTTTTTGACAATTAATGCAGGAAAAATTTGAAATTATAAAAATTACAAAAGGAAAAAAAAAACTAAAGTTGATTTGATAAAGTTGACATAATTGATTTTAATAAAAAAATTGTTGTTACCTGAAATGCTTTTTTCACATTAAAATTTTATCCAGAAGATATATAAAATGTTCCAAATAGTGTTTTTGAAAATCTATAGGATTTCAGTTATAAGCGAAAATATTCGTATATCATTAATTTTCATCATTAAAAATTTCTAGTCATCTGATTTTTAAAATTTAAATAGCGTGCAGGAAATAAACTTAAAATATTGAAAGGGGCATGCTTATTAGAAGAATTATTGTTCAATGCGCTGAACAAAAGGAGCAGAGTTCATTTCTACTGTAAAGTGATGAGAATATAAATTACTTCGTAAAATATGATAAATAAATTTTTAAATAAGAATAAGAATAAGTTACTTTCTAAGGAATGAATTTAGATAAGAAAAAAATTATCATGAAAACATTCAGGAAAATTTGAGTACCTTTTTTCTCATACAGCCTTAGTCTGTATTCTGAGTGATAGCTAATATAAGCATGAATATAAACAGAATTTCTACGATTATAAAAACGAATATGTATATGTCACTTGGTACATTACAAGTAAATTAATAAATTTAGGGGTATGAAATCGGGATTAGAATCTTTTTTAAGATAGATATTGGAACCTCCCAGATAAATTTGAAAGAAAGATTAGTTCATTATAAATTCTCCAAAATTTTACCTTTTCTTTTTCACACCTGAAGAAAGCAAAAGACCTATAAAATAAATTTCGCAATCAGGAAATTAATATTTTTTTTATATTGGATTTATTATATTATATTATATTATATTGACTTAAAATATTTTTAAAGTAATATTTGCAATTTTGGATTTCTTTGTGTAAAAAAAAATTCTTATCAATTTCATTGTTTTTTCAAAACAAGTGTATGTATGATTATTTCCCAAAGTTATGATAAATATTACCTTCTTTTCACATAAATTTCAAATTTTCATTTTATTTTTGAAAGAGCAAAACATTGGAATGTCACACATATGGATCTCAAAGAGCTAATAATTAATATGTAGGTAAATATAAATGAAATATTTCTTAACATTCACAGAAACCTTTTCCTGAAACGGCGAAAATAAGGTATTTAAATTCACTTCAGAGAGTAAGATTTTTTTAAATAATAACTTTCATAGGATCACAATTAGTGGAAGCATTTTTTACTTCAGGTGAATTTGTTTTGTTCAGGTGTATACAAGTAATCATTTTCGCCTATCGGCTGAATAATTAAATAGTTAATGGTACATATGCAAATATTAAACTTTTATCGGCTTTTTTTTCTATATCATAATTAATTCATGAAACTATTGAAGGTATTATTTCTGCTTAGCGTGATATTACACTCCAAATCTTTTGAATTTTTCAAAAAACAGAAGAAAAAAATTTCCATTAAAAAACACGGACAAAAATAAAATTTGCAATGCAGAAAATTTTATTTAGCAACCGTGATGGAATAATTTCACTTAATGACTCATAATTATCTTAAGGAAAAAAGGCATTTTCGCCGTCATTCAGCTTGGTTGGAATTTTTTTCATTAAATGTAAATACAAATATTTCCAAGCATAACCTTTTTCGTGGCCTTGGTGATTACAGGTTTACTTAGTTATTAACCAATTAAATGCTTTTGACGTGCAAATTTTCAAATTTTTCAAATTTTTCATAAATTTTTATAAAAAGATTAGATCTTCCTCTTGAAGGAAAAAAAAGGTTGAATTAATGCAGAGAGAAAATTAATGAAGATCGAAAACTCACTCTGCCAGTGATAAACAGATTATATATATTTTTTGGCTAATTTACTCTCCGAATAGATGCAGATTTGCATATGTATTCTTGAACCTGAAATTGTTATATTTAATTCACAGAGCAAAACATTATTAATACTATTTCTCTCAGAATTTATTTTTATGTTTGAATATATATTTGTGCACGAATGCATGGAAACAAAATTGTTGCATCTATTTCACAAGACAAACACCATTCATACAATTGCGCTTGGAATTTATTTATATAGTTATGTATACCTGGATGGAAATCAAAGTGGTACAGCTAATTTTTAGAATGACGAAAATAAAATTGGTACATCTAATTCTCAAAATGATAAAAATCAAATTGGTACATCTAGTTCAAAGAATAATGAAAGTCAAATTAGTGCATCTAGTTCTAAGAATGATAAAAACGAAATAGGTACATCTAATTCATTCGTACCACAATACATAGAAATCATTTAGATATCTGAGAAGTTGAATGCATAGGCAAGAAAAAAATTAGGAATATGCAAGGATTTGAATTGAAATATGAACGGATGCTGCTAAAAACATATATATAAAATAGGAAATATTAACTGTAAAAATTCACACAAGACAGGAAAGTATAAAAAGAAAAAAGTATATGCACATACAAAAAAGTAACCTATATATAAAACACGAGATTATGAGAAAACCATACAAACAATACATGCACAAAACACAAAACAATATTTGTGGAAGTTCAAAAAAGAATAAATACGCCTTATAAGAAAAGAAAGTAAAAAAGGACACCAAAATTATAAATAGCATTTTAAAAAGAAGTGAAAAATAATTACAAATAAAATACCGTTAGTACTTAGAGCTTTGAAATGGTGGTTTGAATAATTGACTATTGTCATTCATGTTAATGGCTTTTAATATTAGTTAGTACAACTGATTCTAGAAAATGCTTGCAAAGCTAAAATTCTGATTCCAGGTCCATCATAAGTCAAAATGATGATAGAATAATTTCTATTAATTGGCGAATTTCAGGGTCTAATTTTTCCAAATTATAGATGAATGTAACAAACGCACATGCTCCTTTTTATACAGTAAAATAGCTATACTATGTATGAATAAATAGTGAAAAATTGATTATTTTGTTTGCAAACAAATCTATTTATTTTATAACATATTACATGTTATAAGCATATAATCAAATACTATTTACAATTGACATACTCAACTTTTAAAAGGAATTTTCAATATTTATTAAAATATTTCCTTGACATTTAAACGACATCTTCCAGTTTATACAGTCAGAGTTACGTAAGTCAACAGATTTATCTTGGGAGAGAAAAATCGCGCCCTCTTAAGAGCTTTATAATTTAATCACGCAACTTAATGAGCTTAAGACTCGAGAGCTCTTGTTCCCGAGGACGCGATTGGAGTGGTTGAAGAGGAAAAGCACCAGAAGACTGATGGGATTTGCTTTAATTAAAACAAAAAGATGGGGGAGTTCTTTCTACGAAATGAGGCAACTAAACTATTTCTTTAACTCTAAAAGTGAAATAAAGTGTCATTTTTTAAACCCGAAGTAAATGAATAAGTTAAACAAGTTTTGTATTTTGGAACAACTTCGAATGAAAATTAATGAGTATCATTTTCTTCACTTTAAATACAAAGAAAAGAGTTTTTACGTTCGGGAACGAAGGAAAACTAATATTCTTTATGTTTGAATCGGTAGAAATTTTTAAAAATGCGTCGTGAACTCATTAAGGAATTGATTAACAATGGCGGAAAGTATTGTTCGTTTGTAAAAGTAAATTTTATTTAATGTTCAATTCTGTGTCCATATATTATGCGTTAATCTGAAAAACTGTTTTTTTTTCACATATTTTGAAAGAATTCTCAAATGCTAATTACTTTGAACTGACTTTAAGCTTACCCAGTTGGGCATGGACATTTCAATGCTTATTGAAACGTCTCAATTTGTTGCCTACTTTTGACCTCACTGCCTTGTTGATGTCCAGGATGCCAAGCACATGATACTTGAATATAACAAATTCAATCTGAAATGCATACACTATTGATTTGTCAACTAAAGAACAACATAGCTTAACCACTTTTTTTTTTGTCTTTGTTCAAAATAAATTATCTTTTACATAATTTTTACGTATATTAAATTGTAGTTTTTAAAATATCATTTAGTATATATAATATTGGAAACATAATAAACACAGAGAAAACAGACGTATATTTGATATATGTTGACATTTATATATTTTATATAGAATTAACCGGATGGTTGCTGCTATATAATATTGAAATAAATCAATAGTTTGGCTTCATTGGTTGGCAATTTTGGCAATATTTTATCAAAATATAATTAGCGGTACGACAATATATAAAATACGAACAAACAAATATTTATTTTTATATATTAGATTTACGTTTTGTTTCAGAGCTATAGAACTCGGGATTCTTTCAGAATAGTAAATAAAGAAACTATTTATTGTATCTCATGACTTGTTTAATATTCGTTCAGAATTGCCAAATTTAATCTAAGACAATGTGATTAAAATATTTTTTAATTGATTAAACATAGAAAACATATTTACCATAAAATCATTAAAATAGATGAAGCTATAATTTTTGAAAATTAAGATGATGCAAAATTATTTGTACCACAATATTTTTAGTGGTTACTGCTAAAAGAGCTAAAATATAAAACCCCAAGGATTGGTCTTCCCAAAACTTTCTCGTATAATCTGTAATAATGTTGTTATCTCTGAGAATAACTTGTATGATATTTACGTATTATAGATACAAAATATTATCCTTTAACTTGGATGTAGCATTACTACAGAATCTATTATCTCCTCGGCGATTTATTTGGGGATTGATTCTTAGTAAATAGATGCGGTTGATATTCATTCTTTTATTTTATGTAATTGTAATATTCCTATAACCATTCCGTAGATGTAAACAATAAGCTAACAAGTTCCATCGCAATCGCATGAATGGTTTAGGAAGACATAAGAGACATGCAGATAAACTTCTATTTTTATTTATATAGATATAATTTAATACTTTATATATATGTATTTTGAATAGCTTAATTTGGCCATGTTTACGAACGTTTCCCATTGTATAATCTAAATACCTAAATGTTTGAGCTACAAGTTCTCTTCTATTTCTATTTGTGTATACTTTTGTTTTCTTTCTCCTTTGATTTGCAATTGTTTCCTTTGTTTACCATTTAGATCTTTCTATTATTGATTGAGAATTGACTTGTGTTGATAACACTTACGTTATATTTGCTGGCATACAGTATACTTATAGCTAGAATCAATAAAGAAAATATGATCATTTCAGAAATATATCGTTTGGGAAGGCATATAGCTAAACCATAAAGAGCTGTGTAGCTACAGTTTGGAAAAACATAATGTCGAATTGGCGTATATAAATTTATATCTTGAGAAAGGACATTATGGCCCCACCATATTGTTATTAAGATACTACATTGTCTCATTTACACAATTTTAGTTGGTTCTTTTTGAAAAGTTTTGATAATATCTGCTGTTTTAATAAAAGCGTTAGAATAATACCCGCTATTATGCAAACTTCACGGAAAAGAAAGAAATCATGCATTAAATGGAGTGGCCATCTTATTCACCCGATTTTAATCACGTATAATAAAAATTGGATACATTTGGAAGAAATGTGATTCAGAACAATTCATCATTTCATAGCAAAATAAAAATGAAAAACCAGCTCATTTTTCTGGCTTTGTAACAGAAGATACAGAAATTACTTAAAATTATTCTACATAATATCATTAGGATCATGCATATCTGGTGTTGGGTGCTCTTTAAAGAAAGGAATAGTCATTATATCTTAGATATCATAAAAGAAACTGCAATCAAATTATTATGATTATTACACACATTCTCTCAAAAACATGAATTTGAAAACTTTCTTTCTTTTTATATCTAGGTTTCTATATCTTCTTATAAAATTGCTATTTTCCCATTATAATAGTCAGTATTTCTTGTTTGAATTTTAAAGAATTTAAACACTGTTAATTCTTGGATTCCGAAACCTACCGCATTTTTTCTCATAGTTAATATTTGTTTATTTCATCAGAAAACGGATGAAAGGATTGACGTTTAAGAGTAGCAATAAGGCGAACTCAAAATATTCTCGGAAATACGAAAAGTAATCACTAATCATTTTCCTGCGAACCACCAGAGTCGAAAATTCTTATAATCGAACAGACGGACCTCTCTTGAAACGGACAGTAATGTAAAATATTTCAAATTATTTTTTCTTGCAAAATATTTATATCTTTATATTTACGAACCTGGAAATAATTCTGTACGCCAATTTTGTGTTATTTTCAAACATGGTTGGAACATATTGGTAAAACACAGGGATCTGAACTTAAAGAAATTTGAAAATCTAAGTAGCAAAGGATTTCGGTCGATTTTTTTTCTCCATATAACTGGATTGTGACTCTATATTTATATAATAACTGAAGAAAACACAGAAGGATTTTCATCGAATATTTGAAATCTTTAAAGTTTGTTCTGAATTCAATTCTAAAGCTTTAAATTACTTCCACCTAGATTCGGTTCGAAGCACTTTTCTTTGAGCACTTTTTCTTTGCATGTTTGGAAGTGAGTTGAGTCAAAACTTCTCAACTTATTTCCTATCTTTTCAAAATATTTTATAATTGCTTGCCCTCCGATATCTCATCTTAGGCTTTAATAAAGATCATATATCAATTTGAAGTTATATTTCTTAATTTCTTTGTTTGTTTGTTTGTTTTTAAATTTTGAATGCCAAAGATATTTACAGAGCAGTAGTGGCAAGAAGATGTATATTTAATTTTTTAAGGAATTCCTCATAGAAAATTATATATATATTTATTTTTCGTATTAATAAGCGAGTCATTGTATTAAGCGAATACTTATACGTCCAATTACTTACTCTATAACAATTTTATTATATTTTTTATTCATTATGTTTTCAGAGTAGTAATTTCATTGTTGCAGATTCCCAAGATTTTGACACCTTTTAAACACTTTGTGGCTTATGACTTAAGATAAATGAAACGAACTCCTTACCAATACTCTGACAGTATCAAATTAAATTTTGATAGATATCAATTTAGATATCAAATTAGATCAATAGGTCAATCAAATTAGATACCAATAGATATCAAATTAGATTTTGATATAAATTCAGTTTTATGAAATGTCATTGAGAAAAATAGCTCGTATTTTGAATTTTCTATTGAAATTTCTACAATATTTTTGCCTTTTACTAATGATATCAATATATAAATATCATCTTGATTATTATTTATAATACAAAGTTACAAGAAAGAAATACTCTCAGTGAATGTAAAGTAAGACATATATAATTGTAATTTTGGATTTAACGAAATGACAAAATATAATCTGACTGTATCTGACAGTGGGCATAATTAATTATTAATCATAAACTGATACTCAAGATCTCTAATTTAAAACACATATTATCTAATAAATTGTAATTATTTCTTACCAACTCTTTTCTTATACGGGACTCTTGATTTCCGAAGCACTTCCTGAAGTCACTCAGTTTTTGGTGTATTTTCCTAAAATCATCTTTGGTTCTCAAAATGTGTGGCTCAAATGCTTTATCTGACGATATTATTTATCTGAAAATAAAGAAAATATTGGAGTTGAAGTCGAGAACTTTGATAAAGGAAAAAGAATTATTTATGCAATTGACATTTCTATTAAGAATAAAAAGAATGTCCATGTGTATGTCTGGGCTATCAAATAAAATCAAGATGAACTTTTTGTGAATTTAATGCTTATTAAAGATTTTCAGATTAACGATAAGCTAAACGTCTCTCTTTCTGACCCATCTCTAATTCTGTAGTTTATTTAACTTGTAAGAATTCTTTATGAATGAGATTTTATTTCGGTGAATATATACTTTGTACTGTGCATGTATCGTAATAAGAAATTTAAACAATCATAATTTTTTAATATCAAAAATTCAAATCGATAATCTCATCAATTGAAAAAGAATATGACACAAATATCTGTCATTAAAATAAAATAGAGTTTTAAAGTTTAAAAATCTCGAATTGGATCAAAATTTTATACGATATTTGCAAAATATTATTTGAAATTCTGAATAACAGAAAATCTTGTGCAAATAAGTTTCGAAGTGAGTAGCAATTTCTTTCTCAAAATTAGATGTTTTCATTTCCTTAATGTATATCTCGAATAAACTCAATCGGAAAATCAGTTCCATGTGAATGCTCCGTATTCATACATAATAATTTTCTTTGGTATTCTAGGTAAATAGCTGAAAATGCATATTTCCGGTATTGTTTAAAGACAGAATGAGATATTATATAATCTTTCATTTGGGAACGTTAAATCTATTAAATTGGTTAAACTTCAGTGAGCCTTTATCTTGTCATATAAAAATAATTTCTCCTTTGTATTTAATTGAAAGAATTGAGGAAAGAAACAATGGTAGATGCAGTGAGGAATGGGTTTGAGACGAATGTGTGAATTTGGAATAAAAGGCGAATAATACTTGCAAGGTTTCATGAATTTATCAGTTCATGGAATTCTAATAATTAAAAAATGTTTGAATGGATAAGTCATACATATTGAAGGAATTTTGCTGATTTCAGTAATGAATAAAATATTTCTATTCGTTTCTATTGAATTGCTTTATGCTTTTTCTATCGGAAAAGGTGGAATTTACATCAAAGCAGGTGATTAAAATGAAATAAATCGCAAAACGGATGAACACATAGGAATTATTTAGTAATTTTTTTTATATAATTCATGACATTGACTCTTTCTAATATTTTGTTTTTAAATTCCAAATCAATATTGATCAATAATCATTGAAAGGAACATTATATTTTTTCAGATTAAATTCATTATATTTAAATTAAATCAATATTGTATTTTTGATTAATCTTTTTCGATATATTTGGAAACAACTTTGTTCGTTCCAAACATTTTAAGTCCGTGTATATAATTACGTAGAAAAGTTACAGCGGTGAGCGTTATTGAAATTTTATCATGTTTTCTTGTGCAACAAATAATATAGTAAAATAAGTATGCATGTAAATTAAATAATTTTAACTTATCCACTTACTAAAATAAGTTGTTTTCTAAAAAAATATACACCGTCTTCGTTTCTGACATGCATAGACACATTTATTTTTCAACACTGACTGTAACGCATTCCTCAACCAAAACGGGGTTTCCAAAATGAAATTTGTGGCATAAGTTCAAAGTGCTTGTAACACGGCCACTTTCTTGTTCCCTGCCTTCCTATTCTGAGAGATTGTTGTGGTAATTATGATCTATAGAAATAATTCTTGATAATGGAGGAAAATTGAGTCCCTTCCGCAACTTCAGGTTAAACTAAAGGTATTGTTTAAAAAACTCCATGTTTCTTCTTAAAGGAAAATCACACACACACAAAATAATTAAATAATGAGAATAGAATGATTTTAATCCAAGCTGTTATAAATTTTGAAATCTTTTAAGATGAGGATATTATAAATACATTTCAACAATAAAGCATGAAGTAATCAAATACTAAATAGCAAACATTTTGAATACAAATTTGGAGATTTATCAACAGAATGAATACTAGGAGCCAGGGCATAAAATCTAATGGCATAAGCTAACCAACAAAATCATTGAAAGATTGAAACTAAAATGAGAGCAATCAATTTCACAAAGAGCAATTTGATGCTCATGTTAAATAATTTTTTTTCAGGTCATTACCTTAAAAGTGAATTTTTGATGTACTTTTTATCCATTATTTCTATAATTATTATCAGTTTACAATTAACCTTTTTTATAAAGTAAAGAATATTTTTTCTAATAATCTGATTTCTTGCAGATAAATATTTGGTATCTGCTTCAGTGTTTAGAAGAATTTGAACGCAAAATTCCATGATTAAGAATTACATCTGGGAGAACCAATTTTTTATACACAATATTTGACTTTAAATAAGTATTTTAAATAGGTCGAAAAGAGAAAAAAGTGAAGTAATTTATTTTCTTAACATTGAAATATGGCCATCAGATGTAGTTTTCCTAAGAAAATACTTCTCCTCCATAGAAAAAATTTCACCTGAGGGATTTTTGAAAGGTTTAAACAAATATTTCTCAAGAAACTTCAAAAGCAATCTATAACATCAATAAACTTATCGAGATGTCATTCTAAAGATATGGCAGAAAGATGTTTCATATTCGTCATTTTATTTCTTGTTCTCAATGTATTCCTCCATGGTTTTTTTTTTTTGAATGCTAAAACTGCCAAAAGCAATCCGTTTAAAAATTCAATCAGTTTATTAAATATTAATCACTACGCATTGAATTTTTAATCATATATTGATCATCTCTAGAAAGCATAATATTGCACAGTAATTTCAGAATCATTTTATGCATTGCAATAAAAATTAGAAATATTAAATGAAATTTACCAAACAGTTTCCTTTAGTCTTATCTTTGAAATATTTCCATTCAAGAATTTATTCAATAAATTATAATTTTTTTAAATCTTTCCAAAACAGCAAAGAATAATTTATTTTTTTAATGGCACGATCGTCAAAATGAAAAGTACATCCACACTGGAATTTCACGAATTTCTCTTAAGGGTCTTCGGACGATTTAAACAAGCATAGCGAAAGAAACTTAAAAAAGTATCTCCTATGTCAATAAACTGTTTGAGATGTCCCTCAAGTGCGTGAAAAGAAGTATTTCTCCCTTTTGGGAGTATGGTTGATTGGAAGGGAGAATTATAAGAAGGGGAATCCTTTGTTCGTGAATGAAATAGTCATTATAACATTCGTATGGAATCCTTTATTTTAAAGTTGAAATGATGTTAATTTCCCGAGAAGAAAAGTGAACTCAACATTTAACATCTAGCTCATAAGACATTTAATTCCATATTAGACCTATTTATTTAATCGTAAAAAATATCAAGCAAAAAATGTTACTTTATCTCATTTCGTTTGTAAAACTTTGCCAAAGTCTCAAACAGTGCCTTGACGTCAGCCATGAAATTCTATAAAGTGGCACAAGATAAATTAATTACAAAATATAGTTGTAGTTAATGGGCTCATCCTCTTAAATGGCAAAATGAAAGTGGAAGAACAGGAATCCCCCCCCCCCCACTTAGCTGGCTCATTACTGAGAATAAGGACAGATATTGACAGAAAATTCATCACTCACTTTGATATACGGTATTACAACTTTGCAAATAAGAATTGATAACTTCGCGAAACAATGTTTTCTTCGTAAGTTTGCTTTCTTTCTCAAACTAGGAAAATAAATATTTTGTAATGTGGAAAATTATCTGAAGTCTCCTATTATTTGTAGTAACTCCTCATGGTTGTAGGCAGTTTAATCTCCGAGCCAAAATAACTGATAACAACTAATGATATAATTGTTCTTGGTATCTGTTTGTTCCGCTGAAAACATTTGCTAATTGAAGCCTGTTTGGATTCGGGCTTTTATAAGGGACTCTTCTTGGTTCTGAAAATTTCAAGAGCAAGAAAGAAGGTTATGGGTTATGGATTTGCTTTTTGCCAGTGAAAGTTTATCTTCAAGCGAAATATAACTGTATAGTGATTATTTTGAAATATTCTATGAATGCAGTTTATATCCTACATAATATCTAGATCAAGCGAAGTTTACATCTTATATAATGTCTAGATGGATCATTCCAATACCAAGAGGTGTTTTGGGATCTTTCTGATCGAAAGATTCCTAGCATTCCCCTTATCATAATTTCTTGTCTCATAGATTCGCAAAGATATAAGAAATCAACTGGAATAAGAATCAGTATTTTGTGCTGTTAAATGATACAACTAACCTCCGATGCACACGTATAAAACCTAGCAAAACTGAATGACCCTACCGCCGCTACAGCAACACTAGCTGGAAATGCAGTTCAGTCCCAATGGCCATCTAACAACCCTCCCCATAGGGAGTACGCCCCGTCATTGATGGGAGGAGTTAGATACGCCTCACCTATTACTGTACCCTCCAGGATGGCGACATCCAACCACCTTACCGGAAGCATCTTTTTAAGGTGGCCCTCCCCAGGGGAGATTATATGCTGTTAAGACAAAATCAAATACAGCTTAATGCCAAAACTAACTTAAGAATTAGTTGTATTTTGTAGTTGAATGGAGAATGAATATTTCTCAGGCAATAAATAATAATAATGTAAAACGTTTAAAAAATGTATTGTATGTAAAAATAATATATAATGCAATGTAAAATAATAATTTTTTGCTTCAAAGGTGGTATAAATCAAAATTAGTTTAAAAGAAAACACTGTAAACCATGTTCTCAGAATTGAGCTTTAAGGGTTGGTCACAGGCATAATCTTTAACCTGTTAAAAAATGAGCATTACAAAACCCGCAGTGTGTTCTAACGTATTTTTTAAATCTTCGCTTTTCAATAACGCTGCAGCGAATGGACCGCAGATATCTTTAGAAACCACTGCAGATTGAAATATTACAAGAAATCAAATATACATTCCCCATATGTCTAATGGAATTCACATAAAGCAATATTGAAAAAACTTGAGACTTTCTTTCGAAAATATTTTTCTTGCTATTGTTACTTAAAGTAACTTGTGATTTTTAATTCACCAATTATTTTAAATTATCTTTAACATACATAGTGTTATCTATTAGTGGCGATCATAATCATTATCTAACCCCGTTTCTATAATCGTTATATCTTTTATTCCATAAGCAGATAAAATATTCACTTTTTCTTTGCTGACTTGGAAATGCATTCAACATGCAAGAGCAATCTCTGATAATGAGTCTGAGCTTTGTGGCTCTGAGATGCAGTCAATATCAATTACTGGGACACATCTTTTTATAGCCCAACAAATTACCGGCCATGAAGCCATAATACCATTTCTTTCACGCATTTCGTTCCTATTCATTTATGAGAGATTTGCTAAAGTATCTTAAACTTCTAGGGTGGTATGTAAATGGGATGAGGAGCAATTCCAAGCTCTTTTCTTACTCCGCTTATTCATTTTGAATATTACTTTTCCTCATCTTGCATATTTAATGGCACATTTCTTATTTGCCATCAGATTATCATGGGAAAGATTAAGATTTTGGAAATGCCCAATATCATTTACAGGAAATTTGGAAAAGCATCTTAAAGTTCTTGGAAGTTATATAAATTGGATCAAATGTGATTTCAAAGACATTTTGTTCTAAGATTTATTCATTTCGCAGCGTTTTGAATGATATTTTTATGGAATCAATTCATTTAGCACCTTTTAAAATAAATTTATCAAAGTTTTGGAAACAGTATGTATGATTATTGTACTTTAGATGTAAAAAAAGCCCTGAGTTCTATCAGATATGTCATGTATTATGTATAAAAACAAAAGACCCAAATTATATAAGAGTAATGCTTGTATTTTAATTCATTCTATATTTCGGAGCAATGTTGGGAAATTGTTTTCTTTTTATAAAATATTTGGAAATGAATGTCCAAGATATATCCAAAATAACATTTTTTCAGGCAATATATTCTACCAATTGTCCCAAAAATGATGGCTGATTATAGCAATTAACTGTATTTTAACAATGAAATTTATTATGATTTGTTTTATTTTAAAATCAAGGATATTTTTTAATGTAATGAATTTTTTGTATCATCCAAGTTTAATGATGAATACAAAGAGTAAGAAAAAAATCGATCATTTGAATGCTCATTTGATGGAAAATGTTCTGAAAGACCCCCAAAAGATTTAACGTAATTAATGCTTAACCATTAAATCATTTAATTTCTGTCTATTATCTAAAAAAATATCCAATTTAAAAAGCAGCGAAATGATTTTAGGTAAATTATAAGAAGATTTGGATCTCTTTGAACAGAAATAGTTTCGTTCTCAAAGTACTCTACAAATAAAAGTCTTAAAAGCTAATTTTTTTCGACTGATTTGAAAATAAATGAAAGAAAATTGTCTTAGCACTGATAGTTTTAGTTTCAATTCGATAATTTAACTTTGTTTTTTAAAATGTTATGCAAATGTTTGTTAAATTAATAAAGACTGACATGAAAATCAAATAAATATTTAGCAATATTTGAATTGTAAAAAGCTTTACAAATAATATCCTATGCTGCCTTTTATAGTCATCAAAAGTTTTTAAAAATGTCAGAACAAGTTATAGATTTGCTTTAAAATTAAAGAAGAAATGGAATTTATTTTGTGGTTTATATTTAACTCATTCTATCACTCGCTATTTTTATATATTCATAGAAACACGATTGGTAATCGGGCATGTTATCGTAAAGTTTCAATTTAAGCACACATGTATACTGGCAACCCTATAACATATTTTTGATATTTGTTGTTTTATTATAAGCAAGAAATCATTTGTTAGAATGTGATTTTCTTTAGAAATTATGAAACCTTACAACTCAAATCGGTGAGCATTACATATTTTTTGTGTATGATTATTTGGCTTTTTTCCTTTCTTGTATACGTAATGCTTCAACATTTTAGATTTCATGAGTTTGAGATACATTTTTGGAAAATGTTCATATATATGTTTATGACAAAGGTAACGCAAAGAACTCTTTGAGCTAGACGAATGAAATTTGATATACGATCTTTGCATCGAATTTCAAAATTTCTAACAAAGAGTGAGTAAATTCTGTTCATAGGAAGTCTGTCTGTTCTGCTGTTTGAAAATAAGTTAACACAATAATTATAAAACGAAGACAACAAATTAGAAATTCGGTGCACAGATTAATAATCTATTATTAGGTTTATTGAAGATGTCTCAAGAAATTTTATAAGTCGTGGATAATTTATCGATCTTGTAATTTCTGTAGGTGGTTCAAGGTGACATTTTTTTTACCTCGTTATAGGTTGTTTGGTACCAGTAACGCGTTAGAAATTACGATTTTGAATTGTCTCCAGAAAATACACAGACTATAGAAGTAAGTAAACACTACAACTCAAAAATGCGATGCCTAAATATATCGAATGTGATTTTATTAGTATTAGTGTAGTTTTGAAGCAAAATTTTGTTTCAATAGATTGGGGAGAAACGTTTCTAAAGCGCAAATATGAGTTTTGGATCCGATTAACCAGCTGCCAGTGTTAAAATCACACACACACACAGGAAAAAAAAGAAACCTTGCCGAGAGCGAGATGATAGATTCTAAAAAATGCTAAATTCCCACCTAAAGGTTAGTATTTCATACTAATTTCACGCCATGCAAAGTGCTGTTTTGTTGACAAATTTATTATAGAGTATGAGAGAAGCTTTAGGCAGACCATTCATATTATTAGAGTACTAGAATGAAAATGAAATCTCAACAAATACTAATATCAAGAGAAAAAAAATGTATAACTCTATATGAATAAACAAGCAATAAAACCCGTATAATTTCATGATCCCATTATTCATAATAAAAACGCATGTATTGTTTAAAATCTTACGCAATAGATACATTATATTTATGAGGCAGCAAAAATGAGGTATTTACGAAAACACGTTCCTACATCGATGACCTCGGATTATGAACAAAATAAATTCAACCTTCTTGCAGCTGTTGTGGCGCCCTCTACCAGCAGAAAAATGCATAACGCTTGGCGCTACAAAAACGTTCTTCTCTCACCAAATAAAATGAGTAAGGAGCATTAGACTCAACAGCCAATAAGAATATCACTACTCAACAGCAGCAAATATCTCGTCTCACCTCCGATTCTCTGGAGGAACAGTATGGGGTAAAGATTATAAGATAGTAGCAACTTCTGGACACGAGTTATTACTTTTGTCTAGTGGTCTTGATACTTGGCTACAGACTACAAAGTTCTGAGTTCTATCCCAGCCAATTCAACTTCGACAACAGAAAGAACTGGACATTTTCAGGACTGAAATAAAATAAAAAAAATAGTTTGTAAAAGGAATGCATAAGCCAAGAAAGAATATATGGTATACTTTCTTTCTCTTTCTCTGTACTAGTCAAATATTTTTATTTTTGAATAACCCCAAACAAGAGAAGAAAAAAAAGAAAGCTTTTTATCATCAAATTATTCGGCCAATACTTCATCATTTGTTTTTCAGGTTGTGACATTAGTAACGAAAAGGAATCTTTGCATCGCCAAATGAAACTTTTCAGGAAAATATAAGTACACAATATTAAATGATAGATTCAATGATTTTCTTTGATTAATTGCCCGTTTAAATTTGTAGGCCATTTGGAGTAATTTTGAGACATGTTTAGATGGCGAGAAAGATATCTAATTCGTTTCTCTCCTTTCAAAGATATCTAATTCGTTTCGCTATCAACCCATCAAATATTCGAGTGCTTTATGAAAAAAAAATTTTATAAAAATTTTAAGATTATACAAAAAGTTTTAAATTTAATTTTCTGAAAAAAAATGTCATGCTTTTAGTTTTATCGGATAACTTTATTTTGAAATTTAATGATAAATTTTCCATTTGATCGGCTGATTTGTATTATTATTATTTGTATTATTATCAATTGCAATCATTTTTCCATTAACTGTAACCAATGTAATAAAAAAAAGCAAAATACATTTTTAATACCCTTAATCAACTCTCTTAATTATATATATCTTTCACATACTCGTATAGTCATTATCAAAAAGAATGCATCATCTCTGTAACTTTGTTATTTTCTGTTAGTATTGATGAAAATCATTTATGACTAGGTTTATTTAGGTGGAAGCATTGATTAAAGATGTTAATTACCATGTCCCCAAATTTTCACATTACAGAAATCAAGATATCTGGATCATTCTTTCCAGTATGCTTTCTGTGAATAAAAATTTCTTTTTTCGCTGTAATTCCTAAGATTTCATTCATTATATTGTACATTCAAAACCCTTACTCTGTGCATGTGTGTGTGTGTGTGTGTGTGTGTGTGCGTGCGTGCGTATGTGTGTGTGTGCGTGTGTGCGTGCGCGCGCGCGCGCGTGTGTGTGTGTGTGTGTGTGTGTGTGTGTGTGTGTGTGTGTGTGCGTGTGTGTGTGTGTGTTATACAGGATTTTCATACAGGCTTAAATAATGGCGAAATGAAATTTAAGCCAATGAGAACAATAATAATAATTGTCAGTGAATTCATGATGAAACTTTTTAACGTGATGAGCTTTATGAAATGATTTTGTTTGTGTATAGCATTCCTTGTTCTAGTTTGACTTTTCAGACGATCTCCAATGCTTTCAATAATATTAGGTTTTGTAAATTATTTATTTTGCCTGTAGTGATGCTGTAACTTGTTTCAATAAATTCCTGAATTCCATCCCTAACTTCTTAAAAGGTGACATAGTTTTTAATTTAAAGAACTAAAAGGGTATTTTAACAGTCACTCTGTAAATAATTTTAAACGAACAACTGGTTGTTTATTCAGACTTTTTTCACAATTAAAACCAAATATAACTTTAAGCGTAACTCAGAAAAATTGTTGTTTTCCACGAATTTAGCATTGATCCAAAGAAAATACTGGAAAAATAAAATTTCTAGTATTGAATCCAAGAATCTTCATGTTACATTACATTAAGAAACCGTTTTTCTTTGAGAGGATACATGTTTTGAAGCTCCTTTTATAGTTGTTTGTTTATTTATTTATTCAGTTTCTATTTATTAAAAAACATTTTTTGATCCCCAAAAATATTGAAGAATAATATTTCAAAGAAATTTCGTTTTTCGTGTCTTTATTTTCTGAATTTGATATTTTTATTTCAAAGTGTGTACTACTTCACAAAAATTCTATCGGATGCTTTCATTTTAAGGCTTCAAAGTATTTATTTGCTAAAAAATTATTATTATGTGAACAACATTGTAAATAATAGATAAATACGTGAATAAAACCAAAAATATTCCTATTTTGACTTTCACCTTTTTCTCCATATAAGACTATCGTATGAGACAAAAATGTAAGTAGCACTTTGTTGCTCAGTTAAACATACAGAAAGATTATGAAAAAAGAATCAACCCCGATATATTAGACTGTAACTATTATACTATTCAAAGTAATGGAATAAATTATTGATTCAAGGAATTTTGAAGTATGTGCTCAAGTATCATATAAAAACAAAAGTTAAGCTCTAACTGTTACTGTAACAGTGATAAGATTTTCCAATGGCAACTCCTACAGGGGTATGAAGTTCAACGGATTGCATTCGACAGGGCACGTGCTTTGGTTATAACTCCAAATACCTCATACAAAATCTCATTATGCTCAAAGCAGGTCAAGCAGAAAGTTTGTGAAAAACAATAAAATGTACTTTTTATGTTCTTTCTCTCTGATGTTATTTGTTATTTTCTCTCAACTCCTTAGTCTTTCAGATGCTGGTCATTTTCATGCTACAGGTATCGTTCCAGCACTATTTAGTGTGTATGTCATGGTGAACAAATTCCAATAAAAAAGTAAGCGTTAGAAATTTGAAAATTTTATTGCTGTAGCTATAAGTACTAGAGCTTAACTTCTGTTTTTCATATTATTCTTGAGTGGATACTTTAAATTGTCTTGAATCAAATTTTTATTCCGTTCCAGTGAATTTCATTACTAGTTACAATCTCATATATCAGGATGGTTTCATTTATAATCCTACTACACATTGGTTTAAAAAAAGATTAGAATAGCTTATTTTTCATCATTTTTCTTAAATTGCATAGTAAAATAAAGTGACGAAGATATTTCATAAACTTTATATCATAAACGTCTCGCACATACATTATTTACATATGATTTTAATAAAACTTTTGCATAACCATTTTTTCAGTGAGCAACTATGTAATCAATTCATACTATTAGTTATATTATTGAAAGTTCAATAAGATTCTTTAAATTTAATTTTTTTAAATTCATAATTTGTTCACAATGTCAGTTATTCAATTCATATGTAATATCTTTCCAAATTATCTATTTTATCGATTTATATTAATAATTATAAATTACACCAATGAATAGCCGCAGCTCAATGGAAACCTCACAAATGGATTCATGTTGGAGAGAAAGGAAGTTAGTCTATTATTCAGAAGTTGAAACTGATACTGCAACAGGACATTCATTTCCAATGAATTCTATCTCATTCTATGAATATATGAATTCCATCTTCTTGTTGACGAAATAGCAGACATGCTTGCAAAGAAAGGAGGCAGCCCAGCGATTCCACTTCTGCTGAGATCACATACTCAGAACCCTTCTCTCAAGCGAAATCCCTAAATAAGAAGAAAGGGATGGTACCTCCTACCCATGATTGCAATAAGGCCTGTAAGCCCGCCAGTCCTTAATTATTCCTGATGATCGAAAAACCAACACCTGTCTGTCGCGCCTTTCTTTCCTCAGCGTGAAAAATCTTACCCTCTTTGCTCGAAATTTAGCCAACATCAGGCTTGAGCAGAACATATTCTAGACATTTTTATTTCAAATTCGGGGAGAAATTTATTCTTCGCTCTTCCCTATTTTTGACTTTCTTCTTGTCAACGTATTTTTGTATTTATTTTGGCTACATCAGGACATGAAAATTAACAATGAAAACGACATTATCATGTAATTATCAAATTTTTGACTTTCATCTTGTCAACGGATTTTTGAATTTATTCTGACTACGGCAAGACATGGAGATTAGCAAAGGCAAAACATTGTCACATAATTTTAAAAAATTAATTCAAATTTTGCTTAATTAATTTAAAATAAATCTGTTACTAACATTTGTCATTGATCATATGTCTTTTACACTAAAATTCAAAACTATCATTGCGAGTAATATCAGTGAGAAGGAAACGTGAATGATCCTGTTAAATATTCAGAAATGAACACTGATTACTAAGTAATGCCGTCAACAATCAAGTACGAGAAACTCCGTTCCGGTATTCAAATGTCTTTCCCGATTGTCTTTCCATTCTTATCAGTGAATACGTCTTTATGTGCATTTCAATACATTGTAAGCATTCCGCCATGTGCTCTTATAAGATGCTCTTACTCTATCAGACTGCTTTTCAACATATTGAAATACATTGTGTAATATCATGAAAGTACTAGACCGACATATCGTTATTAAAAAGCAATACATTCATTATTAGATTTGAACAGTTTGTATTTTGCATTTTAAATGCTCCTTTTTTCAGATTATAAATTTTGATCAATAGTTGGAATGAATTGGAAATCTCACAAATTAGTTTATTTTCAGTTAAAATGTGTAATAGCAATTTTTCAATACGATTCATGGTTTCTGAATAGAAATAAAATAGCCAATTAAAAATGTTTCCTTTTTTTTTCAATGCACAAAAAAAATCGAAACTTTTTGTGATATTTATTTATTAAACAATTGTATTTATAAACTAAATAAAAATGTTAATTATTTTTAATTAAAAAAAATCTGTAATATATTTCTTATCTAACGAAAATTTGAACAAAATCATGGGATTAACTTTTTAATCGGTTTTTGCTATTTATCACATTTTGTAACAACCATAATTATGATTTTTTCACATAAATCTTTTCACGTTTAAGAGACGTATTATTGTTTCAAAAGAATTTTTTTCACTGTCTGAATGTCTTTTAATGTTTCATAGTCTTTTATGAATTTTTTTGAAGTATAAATATTTTAACATTTTGTGAAAGTAGACATAAAAAAAAATTAAAATACAGTTGGGAGAACCTAATAGCATATTGTTACAAACCTGTAATTTTGTTTGCAAGCACGTGTAGTGTCAGCGTAAGAAGATCATTTTATGATTAGCCTTCTGGGAGCTGATTGGGCCTCGCATTAGTGATCCCAGAGAGTGGCAACCATTTAGAGACTTTGGCCACAAAATGGATATAGTAGAAACTTTGAGAATTTTATCAATCCGTCCATTAGGAACCGAGATACGCCTGATTGTTCTAGAAGCTTTTAGCTCATTTCACTATAAATGACTGGTACTCTCAAGTTGAGAGTAGAATCGTTGTGATTAGCTGTTGAAATAGTCTACACGTAATGAGCCTTCGAGAGGATTGCGAAGTCAAACTACTGCTGAACTGAGCTGCGTGCCTTGTTGTCTATCGTGAAGACAGCACGTCCTATGTAGCTAGTCTTGTGAAAGTGATCTGGTTCTGCTGTTAAAGCGAGAATAGTCAGAGGAAGAAGACGAATTACCGAAGAAAGCGAATTGTGGAGAATCACACTAATGCTTTGAAGAACATTCATTATCACAACTGGAAGGATAAACAATATGTTTGTAATTGGCACACCAGATGATTCTATTCAGTTAGGGTAAGTAAGTGACGGTTTTCTGCACAGGTAGTGATGGCATTCTCCTCGTTCTCGGGATCTATAGGGGCGTCAATGTCTATTTTGGCATATATCTTAGTGCCAAATGGGCCAAAAATTTCCTTGTTCACACTCTCCCCTTGTTCTCAACATTCTTTCCTTTTACTTTATTGTTAAAAAAACAAAGAAAGAAAATGAATAAATGTAAAGAGAAATGAAAAGTTAGGTGAGGTAAATAAGATGGAAATACGGATAAAAAAATCAGTACATCAGGTTTCGAAAGTCGTATTATTCAGAGAGTTTATAAGATATAAATTTGACAAAAAAAGATATTATTAAATCTCCATTCCATGTATTTAAAGCAACAAGGAAAAAACTAACCATTTACTTAACCTCAATCTTTAATTCAATTTTGTCGATTTCTATTTCAAATAAAAGATTTCGACCTTTAGATAAGTCAACAATGATTGCATGTCAGTCCCACTGCTATTTCGTAAGTTATTGCAAAAAATTATAAATCCTTCTATCAAATTTTGAACAAAATCTATTGACATGAAGAATGTTTGTTGACTACCCGAATACAAGTGAACTCGATAATTATAAAACTCAAACAGCTACATGAATAAAATTTGATAACTTGAATAGCTACTTGAATAAAATTTGGTAGCTTAAATTGCTACATGAATAAAATTTAGTACTTAAATAGTTACATGAGCAAAATTTGGTAATTTAAATAATTACATGAATAAAATTTGGTATTTAAATAGCTATATGAATACAATTTGTTACACAAATTTAACATCTAAAGTATAGATACTTATCGAGTTTTGAATTAAATTTAAAAAAGAGTTCGCTATTTGTTGGTCTATACTTTTCAATCATGTAAATGCGATAACTTAAAAAAAACTGGAAATTTGATGTGTGACTTTGATATTAAATTGTAATTCTGTGTTAAATTTTAATATCAATAGGTTGAAAAAAAGACATTCTCAATACATATTTGATTTTCTTCTAGAGATTTCTATGAGACACAAGACCCTCATAAGTGAGTGCCTGCAAAAAAAATCTTAGAACTTGTGGGGTTCACCACCTTGACCAGGTTCCCAATTTTATAGAGTAAAAGGATGACCTTTTTATTAAGGGTTTTTTTAATGGAATTAAAACACTGCATCGACAAATTATTAGAACATCATAAGTTCAAAGTACTTTCTCAAAGTCTGTCTTTCCAGCTTTCTGTCTTCCTATTCCTACGCTTCAACGCGCCTACCAAGGCTTAGACAGAGAATTTTGATAATTTATGAAAATTGAGCTATTTCCTTGATCTACATCTAAAACTCGATAGGAAGCCCCATGGTTGTTACTCCTATTGATGCATTTATAGAATAATTAAGGGGTTTAGAGCAGTGTTTCTCAACCTTTTAGTATTCACGACCCGATTTTCAATCATAATTTTCATCGCGCCCCCCTCCCCACCGCATACAATAAAATGTATACAATAATAATGTATTTGAGTATTTTAGAGCTAAGACTACACTACAACCTTAATTTTAAACTTTACAAATTACCGAGAATACGGAAATTTATTGACATTTTGCAACACCGATCCTCAGCATTGATAAAACAAGAATCTTATGCCTTTTTATTGTTCTTGCGTCCCACCATGTCGGGCATTCTCACGGTTTTGCGAGAAGTTTCCATTTGTCTGGAATTTGTCTGGTCAACTTAAAAGTTAAGTTAGGAGCGTGCGCAGATGTGAACAAACGTTTTCTCAAAAGGAGAAGGAGAAAAATCTATGACGCCAATTCCAGACAATCTCATTCGAGTCGATCCTTTTTTCGCTATTGAATCTATTCTAAATGTGTATGTTATGTATATTTTCGTGTAGTTGCAATTTACCGTATAACACATTCACGGCAAAAGACTTATGCAGAATCATGGATAAATTTTTAAACGGGCGTAAGCGAGCATTAGACGATAGACAAGCATCAACAAGTACACAGGCGAGAGTGGTTCTGAAAATAAAATCAAGAATATATTCTCAAGAATACTTAAATTTTGGATTCACTAGTACTGAAGTAATTGAAGAAGAAAGGCCCCTGTGTATCATTTGCTCAAAAATGTTGGCAGCAGACAGCATGAAACCTAATAAACTTAAACGACATTTGGAAACGCGTCATAGTGAGTGCGTAAATAAACCCAGAGAATTCTTCGAATTAAAAGCTTTAATTGCCTCTTACTAAGTTTCATATAAAATAGCCAGATGTAAAAAGCCTCACAACTGAGATTGTAGAAATTATGTTTGGAGATAATTTTGCAAAACAATTGCAGTCTATACCACTTTCAAATGATACTGTTGCCCGTCGAATTGCTGATATAGCTGAAGATGTAGCGTGTCAGCTTATGTCGAAGTTACGTAACAAATTGTTTTCTATACATCTCGATGAGGCAACAGATAGTAATAAAGATTCTCATTTCATTGCCTATGTTAGATTTTGTCATGACTTGTCTGTAGTAGAAAAATTACTTTTCTGCAAACCGATAGAACTCAAAGCAACAGCATTCGCATTATTTGATATCTTAAATGATTTTATGAACGAGACAAACATAGAATGGAAAAATTGCGTCGGAATATTCACCGATGGTGCCCGTTCTAGGTCCGGAAGATTCCAAAGTATTCAAGCACTTATGAAACAAAAATCGCCACAGTGAGTCTGGACACATTGCATGATCCCTATTAATATTAAAACCCCCTTCAAAAAACTACAAGACAGGCCCCCGGAAGTCACTAATAATTATTAAGTTTATTTTTAATTTAGTAAGTTGTTTTAATTTAATAAGTTAATTATTAAATATGTCGAAATGTATTTTGTTTTGTATGTGTGTGTGTTCTTTCCTTTCAGTCATTTAATCATTTGAAAAAAAAACATTTTCTCTTGGATATGCTTGCGCCCCCCCATTAGTGTGCTCGCGCCCCCCTAGGGGGGCGCGCCCCACAGGTTGAGAATCACTGGTTTAGAGACATTTAAAATGGACATAGTAATAAAATTCTGTTCATAAAAAGCATACTATTTGTACTAATGAGGATAAATAAAATTATGCAGCGATATTAGAAACTAAGCTCCAAGACTTAAATTAAAAACTCAAGTAAGTCCAATTAGAGTTACGTTTTTTGTGATAATTAGTTTTTACTCAGAAAAGGGGCCTAAAAATATTTGTGCGTATCGCTTTATGTCGAAATACGCCACTGAATAGGCTGGATGTGGAGAGAACCTCAGTCCTTATATAATTACTGTTTTCTTCTAATGGTCATACATTTTTATCTGAAATATGGCCTTAAAACAGTCCATCTAGTTATTGACCCAGGACACATTCAGTACCATATATCTAGTGACCTTCTTTTTATACCAAAACCAATAAAGTACGATAAAATTACTTTTACTGCATATCAACACTCACTCACTTAATAATGTAAATATATTTTATTCAACTGCAGTCTTCTTAGACTCTATTGAGGCAAAAGAATGTATGACTTTCTTGTTACACAGTTTTCTTGGTGAACTGCTTGGGATATTTTACCACAGAAAATATCCCAATTTCTGTGGTAAAATGCTTGGACCAATGTAGTCATGTCCATCAACTGTTTCTTAATTCAGAAGAAACTAGTGGTAGCCGAAAGATTCAAAATATTGTCAGTTTTTATTCGATAGTATAACAAGTAAATTCATTTACCAGAATCATTTATTTCCATTAATTCCATTACTTTTGCTTTGTAAGTAGAATTTTATAATTTTGGAAGTAATTTTTTGGCAATGTTTCTGAACAAAATATATCCTTTCTTTATCATTCATTCCCAATCGTTCTGTAAATTGTCCATTTCCAGTACTAGATACGAATAATGCTGATCTGAACCTTTCAAAACACTTTCAGCGTCACGTTCTATCTAATCTTCATGCTCTTTCTGTTCAAATATGAAGATGTGTTGCATATAAGTGCTCTCACAATATAAATCCGTTAAAAACGTTGATTTCGCAATATTTCGATTATTTCCTTTCTTTTCGGCTTGAGACGTTTCAAACAAAAGTATTTTTTTTAAAAGAGGGGGGGGACTTACTTCTCACGTCTCTTTTCTGAGTGTAATTGCAATTAAAAAATTCTATTTAATTGAATAAAGAAAGAGTATGAACATCTGCCCTTTAAACACTTTTGCTGAATATATATTTAAATGAAAGTCAAGATCCCCTCATTTAAATGCGTGTAGCGACTAGGTTTCAGCAGTCACCCACTCGGAATTTCAAGACGATGAAGTTGTGAAGTGTTAACTCATCTCTAGTAAGTGGCAAGGCCATCTCAGTAATGGCGGAAATACTGGGAAAAGAAATGAAGCACGTTTCCCCTCACTTTTCTTTATAAAGCGCAATAAGAAAGGGGACAAAGAAAAAGATATTTCAGCTGCTTTTTCAAGTCAAACATTTTAAAGTTACTAACTCTACAACCTATTCGCACCGTCATTTAAAATTTGACGCTTTGTATTCTGAGTGAAATGTTGAAACGAAGAAGGAATAATACTTGCTGAATGAACTTTTATACCTAAAATTAATGTAAGATGTCATGAATTTCTGCGTAGTTTCCTAACCTCCATATTCGATATTACTTAACTGGTTACTTAATTCGTTCGAACATGCAACATAATTAATCCTGAAGTACCTCTAAAGTTTTTATTAACACAAAAGAACTAAGCTTCAAATCTCCCCCAAGAGATACAAGCTTCTTACAAATTAATAAAAAACAAATGTGGCATAGTTGAGAGAATAGACATAAAGTAAATACACTAAAGTAGACAATTACACCCGAATCGTATCTTAAAGGAAACTACCCCAAAATAACTGTGGCTCTCGAATTATTTTTCTTCGCTATTAAAAAATTGTAGAATCAGGGGTAAAAAAATATTTTCCTAAATTTCATTTAAGATATATTTTATTTATTAGATACTTACGATTAAATTTTGTATTTTAAAATCCTGTTAGAATAACTGAGATTTTAAAATAATACTCTTTGTTTTCAAAGCATTCTATAGAATGGCAAGCATCATATTAATAAAATTGAGATATTACTTTGATTAAATTATTGCTTGATTTGAAATCATTTAATAAGTTCTTGAAAATGTTTTCTTTTTTAGTTTATTATCCTCCAACTAAGAAAGATCAGTTTGCTGAATTAATCAATTTGCTTATCAAAATTCTTCACTGGATGGACGCGAATTTCTTAAATATATTTCTGAAATAGAAAATAAAAATTTGAAATGATTGATTCTGGTGTATTTTCAGTGTTTTGCAGATACACTGACTTTGAAAAGACTCAAGATCTGAAGATTGCTATAAATAATTTTTAAAACGGTTTTACACCTACGCCGTTGTAACCAATATAATTATTTAAATACGTTGATTTGATAAATAAAAAGGCCTTTTTATTGAAATTTATTCTATTTCATTGATTTTGTAAACACAATTTTAAGAAAATCGTGTCGGTTTTTGAAACTTATTATTTTAGTAACTTAAAATTCATAATTTTTTTTTCAAATTCGCCTTTGTGCTCATATTTTAATGAACTACATTTCTCAAAGACAAAATAAAATTTATGAATTTTCTAAGAATTCAATAACTAATATGAATTCACTTTGACTTTTATTCAATAACTTATATTAAAAGATTGATAAAAAGTGTTTGGATATTTATTTGACGGACCGTCATAATAGGTATCAAAATATTAATTAAGAGAAAGAAAAAAACAGAAATAAATAATATGGAAAATAAATTAAAATAAAACCTTTTTTACCTTAAACACTTACTTGAATGCTTTGAAGTTATGTCGTTATAAAAATGACCATCATGAATTTTCTTTCCTTGCAAAAGCACCCGTTTTTTTTTTTTTTTCAAATGAATAAAAAGTAGGAAAAGATTGTTGAGTAGACTTTATTCAGAAATTCACTTTGAATGTACTGAACTTCCATAAAAACTTTGGAGATTTTTTAGAAAGTTATTAAATCATGCATAAACACAGATTTAGCGAATGGTAATGCTTGAGCCATTATTATCAGCTTCCCTTCGGTAACTGGGGATTCGACGGTCAGTTTAGAGAACCGCTGGAGCAGAGCGAAAACGTTTTCCGCTCTGTTTCAGCAGACAATTTCACTTTTTTTCCAGCGAACTTTTGGGACTTCTCTCAATTTCGTTGAAATAGTAATCGAAACTTCTATTTTTCCTCTGGCAATGCAGGATAAGTAATGGAACTGCACTTAAAACTGGTGGCTTGTATATGATGTTTCGTTATTTCGGTTTAAGGCTTTTAATATGAAAAACATTTTTTATTCACGCGTGTTCTTTTATATAGCTCTTGAAATAACATAGGTATATGACTTGTTGAAAAACACCTTCTGAAAACAAAATTTGGTCTGTAGCTATATTTTAAAGGCAACATATTTGACAACCAATTTAGATGAGAATAGTTTTTATTTTTCCAATCTTATGCCCCTTTAAAATGAAAAGTACTTTTAAAAGCATGCCATTTCTTCTTTTATAGATTCTCAAGCACCTAAAGAAAGTTAATTAAGAGCTTGAAATACGGAAAAAAGACAAATATACGGCATCATTGTTAAACTCTTTTTTTCAACTGCACATTTTATTACCGCAATAAGACATTTCAAATTAAATGCACCATTTCAAACTATTTTGATTTTCTCTCTATTTGCCTTTAAATTTGAGCATAATATTTTATACTTAATGCAGAGATGCTGATGGATAATTTCAAAGAAATTTCCCCTTAACGCTTTGTCTTCAGAGTTCGGTTGAGATAAGGAAGAAAAATATTATGATTTTATATTTTATTCATTAAATCCAGTCCATTAGAAAATATAAAATAAAGTAGCCTCATAGTAATTCAGTTTTTTCGGCAATTAAAAGAAAATTATAATGAAATATATCAATGTATATATCGAAATGCCATAGCAGAAAATTATTATTAGTAGTTAACTTTTAACTATAGTACTGAAAATAATAGCTTAATATTTTATATTATTGGGATTAGAAGACTAATAATTAGTTTTTACATTACAAGTATTTTATGCATAATTAAAATATTTCTACAGTTTGCCGTCTGCAAATAAGATAAAAAAGAATTTTTTTTTTATAATCAAGCTTGAGAAATGCTGAAAGCATTTAATAATCATTATGAATAATGTTTACCTAACTAATTTTTATGATAAAGGACCAAAATTTCTTTAATAATAATCCTGCAAAAGAAGCATACTTACTTGTTCCAAAATATACACTTTTGTTATAAAAAAAGACGTTCAGCAGTACATGTATTTTTAAATGAGAACGTTTATTATATTGCTAAGTAATGTACTAAAGAAACCAAGAATTGATAATGGAATTCAGAAATTAAAAATCATTTTTAAATTTCATTGATGATGAAATTTCAAGATAGCTTTTAGAATAAAAAACAGAATAAAGAAAATAACCGAAATATATCTACAAATTGTTTAATTTTACTTACTGACTTATGGATGATTCAGGTTCCACTTTTGATAAATTCTGTTTATCTTTTAGAGAGAAGCATTCAGAATTTTCTACAAAAGCCTAAAAATTGTAAGCTAAGCCGCAGTGTTTAGTTTAGTTTAGTTTAGTTATACCAGCGGGTGACCGAGCTCCGCTCGGAGAAAACAGGTAACGAAGATAACTCGAAGATTTAAATTTTCAATTGCGATTTATCAAAACAATACATGCCATAAGAAAATTTGTGAAACCATTGGTGAAAAGATAACCGGTTAAAGTGCACCATTGTAAACTATTCTAAACAAAGTTAGAGTTTGGAAAGGGAACTATTCTATACAAAGGTAAAGTAAAGGTAAAGATTGAAGTTTGTTGAAGTTCAATATTTTTGACAAATTTATTTAGAAAAACCAAACATATATCTATACATAAGAAACATATTATAAACCTATAACAGCATAAACATAAAACTTTATTAGTTCGCCATATTGGCTATAGATGTCAGCACGTTACCGCTTGAAAATTTAAGTAGCCATCATGGCGAACTAATAAAGTTTGAAAATATCCTATCTGTAACTACGAACTGCTCGACCGTAGCGCTTCAAAACCAGCGCCAATCGATTCCTCGGGGCCCAAAACCCCAGATCCCCAAGTTTACCGGAGTTTATTAATTCTGGGGCGATTTTCGACTTGGTAACCATTCCTCGTATTATAGTATTAGATTAACGTAGCGTTTAAAGCAACACGAGGGCGATTTTGGGACGGACCTCGTCATTTTGAACCACGTTCAGATAACGAGGACGACACCTGAACTTGCACCCCCCTCTTCACACCACATCACACCAGCGGGAGGGCATTTGGCCTGACAGATTAAACGTGCAACAGACCCCCTCACACGACGGTTCTTTGGTGGAATCGAGTCTCGAACCTGAAACCCTCCGGTTCCGAAGCCGAGACTTTACCATCGGGCCACCGCGGTCCCTAAGCCGCAGTGATAGTGGTAAACGTAATTCTAAAGTTTTGTTCTTAATTTAAAATTGTATGTTGAATGAAATACATTAAAAAAAAAGTTATAATTAAAATTTTCAATAAATTCGAGAATACATTTTTAAAAGACTTTTATATTAGAAAAAATAATACAATACTAATTATGTATTTTTAAACACAAATTTGACAATTTTCTTTGTTTTAGACCAACATTTAACACGATAATATGTTTCAAAACTGAATTAGAAACATAAGCAATGATAAATGGCAATGATGACTGGTTTTGAACATGATAGCACTATCGAGCGATATTTTGATTAAGCAGTTTGAAATTCCTATAATAATTAGCTTTCGGCTGTTTATTCTATCAGAATCGTACCAAATTCGTTGCTTTACTGCTATGTTCAGATTAATATAGCCCTTAACGTGAGAAGAGGGCGCTATGGCCTAGTGAACTTGAGAAGCTTTCTTTGGAAGTCGTGGTTCCGTTTAAATCAAAGATGTGGTGTATTTATGGGCCCAGTGAACAACAAATCTGTCATCATATTGTCAGTCTCCTGATATAGTACCGGTACTCGGAGAGATTACAAGAACTCAGATACCTCCATCGGCATCTAACAGGGAATTTAAACACATGTCCCTAACTTTTAGAAATTATAATTAGTCTAAATGTAATAGTCGCCATTTTGAAACGGAGCGTTAATGCAACTAAATTAAGCCAGAGTAAAGGTTTTGCCGAGAAGTAAATTTTTTTACCGGATAATTGTTACAAAGCAATTTTTCATCTTTATTTGTTTTCCCAATTGAGTCACATTTGCGAGAAATTCATTTCCCCACATCAGACACTAAGAACAGGTTATTATGTTTCTTTCGATTTTTAATATAAATTATTTATATCTCTTTATTTGTTAGATCTTTTTCTTGTGTTCTGGTTCTGTGATGGCTGATGATTACTTTTTATTATTTTATTATTAATGGAGAAAAGAAATCTCTTTTATGAAACTTTCAGCTTTTCACATCCGATCTGAGAAGAATAAAAGTCGAAAACAGAAGTCTAAACTCAAAAATAAAAGCATATTAACTGCTATCCAGAAATGCTTTTAAGCACCGATCTCTAGACAGTGTTTCTCAAGGCTTGTTACACAGTTGGAGGACAAAAAAAATGACTAGAAGCAAAACTAGGTGAATTTAAGAAAAAAAATTGCAATTTTACGTTAGTAATAATATGAAACAGCTTTAGAAAACATTATGACTCCGAAAATACTTTATTGTTGTCACTTTATTGACACTTTATTTTTTGAAGTCACTTTATTGTTTTCACCGTCTAATAAGCTGAAACTAAATATTGTTCTCTTTTTAATTTCTAAAAAACAAAGAAATGCCATTGCAACCGTCAAGAAATTCTGCCAGGAGACAATAACGTATAGCAATATATTAAGTCTAAAAATCTCAATTTTAGAGAATTTTATCCGTGTGAGCACAATAATTTTAAAACACTTTTATCTAAAGTGATGATATTTGATACGTGATCTTAAAAATGAAGTGTATAGATTTGGCTTCAATCTGGGAGAGATCATAGATAATATGTGCGTTTGCCAGTCTGCAAATATGAAAGTACGATACTCGTGAAGAAACACGATAAAAAATAAAATTAAGTTACGTTGTGTTATAATTAGAAATATAATTCTATTTTAAATATTTGGATCATGAGAGTTTAAATTGCGATGTGAAAGATGCAACACCTAAACAAATGAAATTTGGTATCAAGACCTATAATCAAAATATATTATAGTTATCATTTTGTACGGTTCACATATTTTTTATGTACAAGGTGGCCAGAAATAAAACACCCCTACTCTGACCTCCATGGATATCGAACTACTCAGTGTAAAGGCTCAAAATTTTGTACACATACTATTCAAAATATGGGGAAACGGATTTCACGAAAAAAAAATTAGTTCCTGAAATCACCGATAGGTGGCGCTGCACAACTGGAACTATGATCAAAAGACACAAATAATAATAAAAATTAAAATGTTTATGCGGAATGGAATGCTTCCATGCTTCCTTTTTAATTTTTCTGCCCCTTATGGAAAATAAAAATAGTAAAGAAGCTAGAACTCCCGTTGTAACTGCAATTTCATACTGTAACCAGAAAAATTTGCATAAAGCATGGTTAGAAGCCATGTTCTGGGTATAAAAGAAGTTAAAAGGTGGGGAATGTCATTCTTATTAGTGATGGCTGTCACGCTGCCAGAACGCGCTTTGCTTGTGAAGTTGTTTTACGAGAATAAAGGAAATGCTCCAGCAGCACTTCGAGAGTTTCGCCGACTTAAGGATTTGCGTAAGGGACCATTGCTTCCACAAGCTCTCAGGAGAATGATCGCTCGATTCGAGGAAACTGGACATCTTGGAGTTCAGCCTGGTCGAGGACGCAAACCGGTTCGTTCAGATGTCGTTGAAGATGTTGCCACCGGTATTGTTGAACAGTCAATGGATAATGTTTTAGGCTGCAGTAGTGCACGTGCAGTGTCACGACACTTGGGTGTTCCCTATAGCACAGTGTGGAACGTACTCAGAAAAATGGTGCATTGTTTCCCGTACAAAATCCGCCCTAATCAACAATTGCTGGCCACAGACAGGGAGATGCGACTGACCTTTGCATTGACATTTCTTGCTAGAGTTGAAGTGGATGCATCGTGGCCGTGGCAGATTCTGTGGAGCGATGAGGCCCATTTCCACCTCAGTGGAACAGTGAACACCCATAACTGTCGCATATGGGACACGACAAACCCCCGTACCTTCCAAGAGATTCCACTCCACTCACCGAAAGTTACAGTCTGGTGTGGATTCACAGCCACATTCATCCTTGGACCGTTCTTTTTCGAAGAGGTTACTTCCAATGGCCTTGAGACATGTACCGTGACGGCCAACAGGTACAAAAGGATGCTCGAAACATTTGTTGTACCCCATTTGCAGCAGCGCCAATGCCTTGACACCATTACTTTTATGCAAGATGGAGCACCTCCACACATTGGACTCCCTGTGCAACAGTTTCTTCGCCAACATTTCACCACTGACAGAATAATCAGTCGCGCGTTGGCCATCTCGTTCACCGGATCTTAATCCGTGTGATTTTTGGCTTTGGGGACACTTAAAAAACCTTGTTTATCGAGAACGTCTGATAACCTTGGCAGATTTGAAAGAGAGTATCAGTCTGCATGTGAGAAGCATCTCAGATGACCAGTTACGATCCGCAGTTGAACAAGCTGTCCACAGACTTCACATTTTACATCTTCAGGAAGGGAACCATATTGAGCAGCATTCCCTGCATCGATAACGTCCTTGTTTCATGTATGCTTGGTACTTTCAAATAAAATGTGTTTAAAACGTGTTTTTGTGTCTTTTCAGCATACGTCCAGTGGTACAGCGCCACCTATCGGTGATTTCTGGAACTAAATTTTTTTTTCGTGAAATCCGTTTCCCCATTTTTTGAATAGTATGTCCACAAATTTTCAAGCCTTTACACTGAGTAGTTCGATATCCAGGGAGGTCAGAGTAGGGGTGTTTTATTTCTGGCCACCCGGTACATCATGTTGCTACTGTGTATTCACTTTAAGCATGCACGTTGTTTTCAATATTACATAAAACAGAATACATATACGTTTGTTTCATCATAAATTAAATCAGGAGATTGACATTTGAGCTTATTTTTAAATCCTTTAGTGATTGCATTAAGCAATAAACTATTACAGTATTAAACTATTGTATTCAATTTTCAGAAAGATTATTATTAAAATAAATAACTTTTATGAAACGTCGATGAAAAATATCCGCAATGAAATAAAAACCCTTAAATAGTTTCAAGGGATGTTAAAAGAGTATAAATTTATAAAGTCTCAAGAAAATCTAACTACAATGTAATAGAATTTAATCATTACCTATTCACCTTTTTGAAATGGTTTAATATTTGATCTACTTTAAAATGAAACACAAAGTATATTATTAACATTTCGCCTGATAATAACTTTTTCTAAATTACCTAAACTTCGAGCACTTCATCATTAAACAATTTGCGTCGGTTCGTAAACTTTTACTTCCTTCGAGTCAAAGTCATTTTAATTTCCTTCATTGTAAAATTTTCAGTGCAACCTTTGGCTCATAAATTATTAACATATTTCACCCATCGCCTTATCTTAATTCATTGCTCTTCAACCCGGCTTTAATACTGCTTCTCTTATAACTCGAATTTCCAAAGCAGCAATGTTGTGGTTTATTTTTGTTTCTTTTAATTTCCGCAAAAATGATTTATTATAAATGACCCTGGGATTCTTAATTCATTTGAAAGGATATTATTTGGGAGGTTATTTTAAAATGAATGAAATAAAGTTGGATACATAATAATAAATACTTAAAGTCTGAATATTTTCAAAAGGTCTATTTTTTAATTGAATGTTTGCTTTGATGTTAAGTTTAAGTATTAGAATAAGCACCAGACAATAGATATTTTTCATTGAAACATATTTTAAGGATATGTTTAAAAATGTGGTAGGGATTGTAGTTTTAATTCCCATTTTAATATTATTGGATAGCAGATGAATTTCAGAAATATTCTTTAATATATTTGAAATATTTGTCGAAAAGACGTGTATTGATTAGAATCTTTATTAAAGCTTGTTATAATTAGGATTATAATATTCATCGTTCCTTAAATGTTACTCATATTGCTTAGGATTGAAGTCAGATGCAGCAAATTTAAAGAAAACTGATAAAATAACTTTACTAACTTTAATTTAAAACTAAGCATCGAATAGTTATAAATGAAATATTGCTGATTCGATGTATTTTGCTAACTGCTATAGTTTAGTTGAATTTAATTATATTAATATCCCATTTTCAAAGCTACAACATAGCTATTTTGCGACGGAGCTCGTAATTTTTAACCGTTGTCAGAGGACGAAGCTGGCATTCCCCTTCCCTCATCATACTAGTAGGAGGCCGTTAGGTTCGAATTGTTTTAACGTGCACCAGAATCGCCTACATGGCGGATCTTCAGTAAAATCGGGCCTCGAACATTCTCTGAATTTCTACGTATTGTCTTACTCAATTTAAGTCATTAACTATTTTATACCGGATTGGAACAATCACTAGATAATTAGAATACACACGAATCAATATTGAGAAAAACTATAAAGTGTTTTTTTTTTTAAATCTCAAAATCAGTCTTTTTTGTCAACTATATATATTTGTTATCGCAGATTTCATTTTTTTCTGACATTTCAGTTCCTTTAAATGAAATTTAGTTAATGACTGTCACAAACTTAATAATGTCATAATAAAAATAAAGATAATAAGCAATTTTCTCACAACATAAGCAATTTATTCATTCAGATGGCAAACATCTATGTGAGATTGCAGAACGTCATTTATTTTTAGCATTACATTAAATCTCTAATGTAATTTGAATGTTGCATCAAATAGAAAAACTTAATGGAGTTCCTCATAACTATTTCCTGGAAAAAATCAAGACTAGTTTGGATAGACACTACTTAATGCTCGGAAAGAACATTTTGACAGACGCCAAATTTGATACTAGTTGGTTATGACATTTTACACAAAATAATTGCACTCTAATGGAGTTCTAAATATTATCTAGTTAAATGTTCTATAATATATTTAAAAAATTCAAGTATTTACTGTCTTTAATTAGTTCTTTTAAAATAAATCAATTTTTCCAATTACAGTATTGCTCTATTTTTGTTTGTGTTAAGATCTTTTCTGTTTTTTACGTGTAACCAGTTAAAATAATTTTTAAAAAGATATCGAATGTAATAATTTTTGATTAATTTCGCAACGATTATTACTTTACTTTAGAAAAATTAATTTTATTGAATTATTTTTTAAAATATTAAAAATAGACCTTTAAGTTCATGTTTAGTTTTTTTAATTTGTATAGAATCAGCAGATGTGTATAAACTTTACATTTTATTTCTCCATTCTTAGCCCTAGAAATTTACTCCTTTTGAAATTTATGTTTAGTAGTCGTTTACGTCATATTTCATCCTAGACTTATAAGTTAAGCATGAAAGGTATTTAGAAAATTTGTTATCTTGATATTAAAGCTCATATATTAGATTGTTTAAGTCGTAAGAGAATTTTAACTATTTTATTTATGCAGAATCAAGTCACTACAACAGAAATCTTAATTGTTTCAAACTCTTGATGATTCGTAATCTTTGTAATTTACAAAGCGAAAGAGAACGTTTCTATTAAATATTTGGTAAAATAATGTAAGTAGGTTGAAATTTATTGTAACATTAAAGTATCTATAAAAATAAGTAATGTCTAAACTGTATGTCAACGGATTCTAATATATCAATGGTTATATCTCATTAAGGGGAAAGATTTCGGATATTCACCTTTGACCTTGAATTTTCCCCCTTAGATACTTTTTAGTTCATTCTTTTTCGACATGTATGTGAATGTTGTTTTATTTCTGACCGTATTTTATTTAAATTCAAAATTTCATATTGATATGTCTTGTTCAAATGAAGAAAGCTTTCAGGTTAAGAAGAAAATTTAATAACATCATTAAATACTTTGACCAAGAAGCATAAAAGTGGAAAATATTTATCCATGTTCTATTTAAAATAAATAAAATATTATATATTTGAAAAATAATATTTTTAATACGTTCTATATTCACAGCAATTTCTGAAATGAAAATAAAATATTTAAATAGAATAATTCCTCAATTATTAATTATTATTAGTCTTAAAATATTGCCGAAATTCAATAACATATAAAAAAACATTTTAATATAAAAAATGATCATTATTATATTGCCAAAAAGTAATTATCAAATTTTAAGAAAAGAAATTTTTCATATATTTTTCATAATTTAAATATTAAATGTAAACTACTCTGACATATTTTACTATGCTTTAGTACATTTCTCTTTCCATATTACTAATCATCTGTAAGTTTCACGTCACAAAAAATAAAATTCTCAATGTTCCCATTCTTAAATGTAAACTATTCCTCCTTTAGTCTTTCTCTTCACCCCTATTTTGACATATTAAACTCATCCTAACGCATGGGCAAAAGCTCGGAGATTTTTACAATTTGTTGTCAAACAGTATACATATTTATAAGTCTAGAAAAAAATATTATCTATGTTAATACAACAAAAATAAGATTTTCAAAAATTTAAACTGCTCTATTACTTTTAAGTAAAATATTTTTAGAAAAACATAAAAATTTTGATACATTTTTACTAAATGACATTCCAATTAAACATTATAAATTTTTATTATGAATTTTATACTAAATTTGATAGACATTAATGGATATATATTAATGTAAGATACATTAAAAATGTCTTTGATTGGAATATTGTACCGAATTTGATAAATTGTTGATGTCATAAATAATGCGTGAGATCGATTTATAAATTTATGATATTAGAGAGAAAATTTGTTTTGAATAAAATGCACTAAGAAAATGAAAACTAAATTGTTAAACAGGCTGATTTGATAGTCAAAAGTTTCTTTGAAGAAAAATCTAATTTAAACATGTTATTCTACTAAGTCGCTTCATGTAGATGTGTACAAAAGAAATTGTGCCGAATGCCGCCGCTTTAATTTCTCTCCAAGGTGTGACAGATGAGACTTAGAATGTCCAAATAACTTACATATTAATCCACACTAAAAAGTAAATAGTCTTGCCTAATGTATTTCTGACAAGTAAGAAAGTAAAAAAACCTGAAATAAAACAAATATATTCGTCCTAACAATTTTTAGAATAAGAACTAAAAGTTTAAATAGTTTAAAAAATTATCATTCCAATGTAAATTTTTTGGAAGAGTTACATTCCGATGGTTCTGACTATTCATGGGCAATTAATATTATGCATCATTTATTTCCTGTTTAAAATATATCATTTACAAGTTTTTTTTTATTTCTATTTTTATCAGTTTTGGAAATGTGAGTATCTTTTTTTCTTTTTTAATCCTTATTCCTCATATTTAATTTTTCAACACAATTCTTTAAGTTAATCATACGAATTAAAAATATTTAGCAATTGTTAGAACAATTCTTGATTTATTACCAATAAAGAACAATTATCTTATCATGATTTTATTTAATTTTAATTTTTTCATGGTTGATATAAAATTTTAATTGCCTCTATTATTTTAAATAAAATTCATTGTTAATAATTAATTATTAATATTGTAAAATTTATTACCCCTGTTTGCATGCTTAATTTGAATTTTAGCATTTTTTTATAATTTAGTTGAACTTCAATCATTTTCCTAAAATTTAATTTTGTGAAAATCTAGAAATTGTATTTCCCCTTTTGCAGCAGCTTAAAAAATAAAAATGTGATCAATTTACATCAACTCTTTTCATATTTTCCTCAACTTTATTATTGCTCATTAAAAATAATTTAAGCACCAATCTGACATTTAAATGAATATTAGGATTATAACTCTGCTGGGTGATCAATATATATCATAGTTCCAAACACGGGTTTCATGTTTTCTGGGAAGTTTGGAACATGAATATGGGGAAAATCTCATTGTCAAATTCTTTTATCATTTACAATGTTTTCTGATTGTATGGAGAAAAAAGTTGATATGAGCAAAACAGAAATGCTCTATCATAAAAAATGATAGAGCATTTCTGCGTTATCTAGCCGAAAAAGATAGAAGTAAACTGATGTTCGATTTGATTAGTACAATAAATAGCTGTTAGAGATTAGGGGAATAAAGGACAGATATTGAATAAAATAATAAAGCACAATTTTTCAATTATGACTTACTTTCTAACTACTCTTTAATGTATTTGTTTTATCGAAACAAAAGAGAAATCATGAAAATAGTGGCAGAAACTGTAAGTTGTATAATTTAACATATTCTTATGGAATTTCATCGCCAGGTTCGCTTTTGTAATTCGTATATGGTATGGAAAACGCAATCAGCAGACTTCAGTAAGGACAGCACAAAGACAACTAATATGTACGGCCGAGAAAATAACACATCACCACACAACAACAACAGTAGTACTCACAAATAGAAATCCTATTGTAACAACGCAGGAGACGGTATTCTCAGAGCTTCGCTCTACAGTTTTTCCAGACGGCTGAAACTTGCCCTGTCTCTTCTCACTTTAGCTACTCAATCGGCTCATTATCACAAACTGCCTATATAGGATTCGGCTCTGCGTCAGCAACAGATAACAAGGCACACAATTCGGTTACTCACTAGCTTGATCGCTGTTGGATCGTTATCCTTTGGAAGACTCGTTACTTATCGAGGACTGTGATTTCTATTCACTACGACTCGATTCAGGACAAAAACAGCTTGAGAATGACTGCCTTTTATAGTTCCCGGGAGCCTGGTGTAGAACCTTCTAGATCAATCAGCCATATATCGATTCCTAATGGACGGATCGACAAAATTCTCGAAGTTTCGAGTATTATTCGTTTTGAGGTCAAAGTCGTCGCCATGTTTGTCACCAAGCTCTGTTGTCACTAATGCGACACAGACCAGTTCTCACAGACCTGGTCATAAACGCTCTTACTTACGCTGACATTCGCAGTGCTATGAAGCAAAATTACAGGTTTGTAACATTATTTCCAGTGCAGAAATTTTTTCATGATGAAATGTTTAATAATAATATCTGAAATGTTAACTTAGTTGTTCGCATTCTGCTTCTTATAAAATTTCGAAAGATTTAGACTGAAAGAACAAAGAAATTCCATCAGTTTTATTCTTTCGTTCTAAGATTAACCCAAAAAGATTTAGGAATGTATTTGGTTTTCTGTGAGGAAAATAAATACAAAAAGCTCCCTAATGAGGGGAATAATTTTTATATACAAATAATCTGGAAATAAAAAAATATATCTATATTAGCGGCCGCATTTGCATTAGAATGCATGTGATTTAAGTTTTTATAAGCAAAAAAATGAACGCCATTTCTTTCATTGTTTATAAATATTTTTCTTGTTTACCTCAGAAGTTTTCCACTATAAAAAACTCATTTCTAGTTTTTATCATATTTTGTGGGTCATTTTTTTCAGTGTAATGGTGATTTGATTCCATAATTTTATTAGTCTTTTGTTGACTAGTTCTTGAAAAAAACAGGGGAGTGCCTTTATTATAAAAACCACTTAATTTTGAAAAAAGTTGCATTAAATGAGATAATTGGCACTTTCCGGTATTAAATGTGTCGACACAAGCCTGCTATTACAATTAACCTCTTACCCACCTATTTATTGTACGCTCCTAATTAGATAATTTTCTTTGCATAATTTGTTTTGTTTACGATTCACATAAGAGCGTACAAAAAATTCAAATGTACGAATGCGATTATTGCCACTTGAATGCATTCCTATCTAGTATTTCATTATCGCTTTTGGAATTACTAACTATTTAAGGTATTTGACTATATTAAAAACACTTTTTATAAACTACATTGGAGATTTTTTAAAATTTTTATTGTGTCTTGTAGCTCAAACTTTTCACTTCCCAAAGCATTTTATCTTTTATATGAAAAAAAAGGCCAGACCTAACATTAGGGGGCATAGATTCTTCAGCTTAAAATGTATCTTTAACTTCCTTTTTTGCAAAACTTTAATCCTCACAAAAATTCTCTACCGTTAACATGACATCCCTAAAACTTTTATTAACAAAAAAATTTCAGCGTGTGTTTTAAATATTATGGGCAATAAAATGAACCAAATGTTTTTGTTGGCGAAATATGTTTTCATTCGTAGGTATTTTTATTAAAATTTAGTTGTGGGTTATGGAATAATTGCGTATATACATATATTTTTACCCATAACTTTTTTGCATCTCAATATTTTTTCTTATATTTGGTTCATTTCATTCTTTATTATATTCTATAACTTGTATACAAAGTAAAATAGAATTACTGCATTACAATTTTGTGAAGAGTGTTAACAATTTTGGTTAAATTTCTTTAAAATTTAATGCACATTTTTCCATTTTTCAAAATATATTATATTTTCAAATAATTTCAGTGTATTAATAATGCTTATAATTGACAATACATAAATACATACATCTAAATACCATAAATAGTTTCTAAAAAATCCAATTTTTCAATTTTTTTGCCATCAAACGTAATTGGAAAACTTAAGAGAATGCTCCAGCAAAGAAGATTTACGAAAGACCTAAGGCATTAACAGAGCAATTACAATTACAGTAAAAGTTAAATTGTTGTGTAAAATGACATGCTGGGAGTACAGGACGGCGTAATGTTGTCTCATGTTTTGTGTGTTCGTCTTCAATGAGTATATTTGACGACTTAAATATTTGTCATCTAAGTGCTTTCCTGTCTCCGCGTAGTTTTTTTTCTATTTAAGGACTATTGATTCCGTTTTATACCCACTACACTAAACGAATCCGACGGCAGAAATCCATAACAATATTTATTTAATTCCTTTATTTCGTATGCCAGAGGTTTCTGGACCTTTCTTTAATTTACCAGATAAGTGCTCTAAACTTTTCTTATTGTCACTAGAAACGCATTCCAGAGCTATACGTGCAGGTGTAAAAGACAAAAATATATCTGTCACAATGATCTGAGTTCCGAGTTGAGCTATTAAATTGATTTAGCTTTAATGTGTGTTATTGAATTTCCCACTAAATTATCTACATGACAATATTTTAAACTTAATTTGCCGATTTCTATCAAATTTGAGGAAATTCCGTGTAAAGAAAGCCGCCTATTTCCATATTTGAAAACAATTTAATTACAGTGCGAAGGAAGGTGGATCGATATAATTCTTATACATAATTAACATATATATATTCTGGACAGACATCAAATTTTGAACTAAATCTAATACAGGGCTGATTGTTTGTCAGTTCATAGTTCCAGAAATATGCAAACGCAGGAATTCGAAAATGCAATAACTTAAATGTATGAAATTTGGTACAAGATTTTATGACAATAAATTTAGTCCTATATCAAATTTTTGTTTCAATCAATTGAGATAAACGAGTTAAAAAACGTATATTTCGATTTCGAACACCATTAACCTCATGCCAGGGATAAATCGTTGAAATAATTTCCAAAGATCACTCTGTGGATTTAGTAAAATTACAAAATTCAAGCCAAACGTTATTATTCGTAACTGTAGTATGCCGCTATCGTGCCTTTACTATAGGGCAAAATGGTTTCATATATCGATAAATCGAAGAATTAAAAACTTAAAAATAAAAAAGATGATCTTTGGATGATTTCCGAATAGCCCCACAAAAATTAATCTTCAAGTCAGAATGATGTAGATATGAGTACCTTAGTCAGATGTGTGTGGACCACGAATACTAATGCACATTTTGCATCTGTTCTTCATGCCCTCCATTAAACTATAGAGGAGTTCTTGGGTGATATTGGCCTACTCCTCTCTCAAGGAGTTTTTGAGCTATTGAACTGTTTGGGGAGAGATGGTTCTTTGTGAAACAAGTCAATAGCATCTCAGGCATGTTCAATGGGATTTAGGTCGAAAGAGTTAGCAGGCCATTCCATACGGACAGTATATTCCCTTTGCAGTGTGTCCGATACGTCACCGCTTCTATGGGGCCACACATTATCGTCCATAAACAAGAAATCTGGGCCGATAGCATCCCTAAAGTGGCGAACATGATCCAGAGTAACCTCTGGTTGTTCTCATCTAATCACGATTCTATCGCAATAATAGTCAGGATTTTTACGTTTGTGGCAAATTTAATATTATATAAAAAGGATTTCTATAGCATACAATGCAATAAAATCAACTTACAATTTTAAGAAAAACTGGTTTTTTTTTTTTTCATTTTTGTTAATGATATAATTTTACAAAAGTAATTTTTCAATGTATATAATCCGAAAAAATTAGCCAAAAGAGGTTTTTTTCAAATATATAAAATTCGACTTCACATAAATGATTTTTCCATTACATGTAATAAAATCGGCCACCAAAGTTTTACTACCAAATTAATCAAAAAAATGTAGTGCGTTTAGATGATATTGCTAAACATAAATAATTTTTCTATTGCATACAAGTAAATAAAATTAGCCAACGTTTTTATTATGAAAATTATCAAAGGTTTTAAGCTTGTGTCGAGGATATTTTTATACAAATTAATTTTCCATTGCTTAGACAGAAATAAAATCAATTTGCATCAAATTTTTTTATTGGTTTTGATGATATTATTACGAAAAAGCAATTTTTCAAATGTATAAAATAGGAAAAAATTAGTAGATTATTTTTTTCAAAAATAAGCTTTTATGTTTGTGTTTATTATATGTAATAATATAATAGCATATATTTAATTTTAACATCTCATATAATGCAATAAATTCGGCCAATAATATCATGTTTCAATTTATCAAAACTCATACATTTATTATAATGATTTTTTGCACAAAAGTATTTTTTGCTATTTCATATAATGCAGCAATTGCAATCATTTTGTTGCAATTTGCTTGATTCAGTATTTTTATGAATATTTTATCTAATGAATTGAATTCATGAGGTTTTCGTTCTTAATAAATTTCAAATATCTTATTTGCATTCAAAATAGAGCTTTTATTTCAATTAGAATTTTTTTGTATAATTATTTCTAATTAAAAATGTAAAATATTACAGTATAGAAATAATAACGCGTTAAATTTAATTAAACATATTAAATTCATATCCTCATTCCATTTAATTAAATGAGGATATTATAATCATATCAAATTCCACTCGTCTATCTTTACTGCTAATTTTCAATATTTACTTTCCTTTAATATTATTTTCATGCAGGCTAGTATCACTTTTTCATTGTTTTCCAACAGATTTCTGGGAAGAAAAGGAGAAAAAAGTTTATAAAGATGACATCCAAGTCTCTCTCCAAGCCAGAAATCTGAGTATCTCACTGACATTTAACAAGCGAGTATGTCATTTACATATCAGATTACAGATTTCAGTCTCAGTAAGGGGATGCTTAATTATTTCTTATGAAGAGAAATTCCACTTTCCAAGAAAAAGGCTTATCAGATAATATTGTTAATTAAGTTTTTGAAATGCATTTCTTGAGAAAATAATATAATCGGAAATTATTAAAGATAAAAGGCTTTGGAAGGATTTCTTTTTATTATAATACTCATTATTGCAAACAAGCTAAAAAAAGGAATTCTATCGCAAATTTTATGCTATCTTAGGGAATTACTTATTTTATCAGGTGATTTTATAATTGCGCATGTGCCAGCTTTTGAAAAATATGATGTTTTTTTTTTCTTCCGATATTGGCGAGAGCTCCAAAATATTTTTACTGGCCAAAAAAAATTAGAAAAGGGAAAAACCACTTTAAAGTATATGGCGTAATGCGCATGCGTGAGATTCTAGAAATTATTTTTTAAATATCACATTTCAGATTTATTCTATTTCATACAGACATGTGCTGAAAATTAAACTTTTTTAGGTTTTATTTGCAGCAATATTAAACTTTTAAAAAATTTCAATTTTTGTCAGTATAATTACAACATAATGATAAAAGCTATTTTTTTTCAATGCATTCATAATGTGTTGACACAGAGTAAATTTTATTTTTATTTTGTGCAAAATGATTTATTGAAAAATGTGATCTAATTATATTTTTTAATTCCTTGAAAATAGAAATTTGATTTATTAAGTCAAAACATTAATATCCTTGAAAAAATAATTTTTTGAATTTCAATACAATGTAAAGTTCAACTTCGTGCTATAATGTCAGTTATTGTGTAAAAACATCAAAATTTCGTTCAATTTTTAATCAGCAAAAATTTTAATTTAATATCTAATTAGAGTAGCTTGAAGCTATTTTAATTAAAGAGTTAACAAAAATAGCTCCGAGGCCTACATACCCTGTCTTCAAATTATGCAAGTGCCAAATTCTATTGCTAAAAGTCAAACTTCTGTAGAATACCAGCACACAGCGTAATTGTACTTTTATTATAGATATAGATATTATAAAAGATCATAGAAAACTTTCTCCCGTTTTATTTTTAGAAAATATCGTATTTCAAATTGTTTTTCTTTTTACAGGAAGGCGCCTAAAATTATTTTATATATTTAATTTGCAATAATAATTTATTTATTTTTATCAATGTGATGGCAACATGTTAAGCAAGGCTTTATTCAATGACAGCGCAATTTTGAGTTTCAATTGGTTGCCTACACATTTTAGGTTTCAAAAGCATCAAAACAAAATAAGATCATGCTCTCACATGATAAAGATGTAAGTAATACGTACTTATCTTGCAATTTTTACGGTTAAAGCCAATTTAGTTTCTGTTGAATCTCTTGATTCTATGGATAAATTTATCTTCGTTGTGCTGTTAAAAGTTAGCATATAAATAACAGCTTGCTTTATTTTTTAAATATTTATATTTGCAGGCAGTTGTTGTATCTAAATAGTGATTCAAAATTATTTTCAATTAGAGGGGTGTAATATTTGAAACTTATTTTGCATATAAAAAATGCAAATTTAAAAAAGTATAAAGTGTTTTTGGTAAAATGACGTCCCGATTTAAATTAATGCATGACTTTTTAGCACACGTCTTTTTTTTGAACCAATGTATGATAAATAATTGAAGTAATGTTTATCATTGAATTAGAACAAACGGATTCACCTCGAAATGAGGATGAGAGGATTCCGGTATGGTGGTTGGATCTCTCCACCCTACAGGGTAAACAAATAAGTGAAAGGATCTGCCTCCTCCCATCAATCTCGGGATGTACAGCCTTCGGGAAGGATTGTACCTTGGCCAGTGATGGCCCTTAGGACTCAATCATAGTTCCCACCAATATTGCTGTTGAGGTAGTCCGGTCATTATATTTCTTTATCCGTATGCCTTTGTTTAAAGACTGATTTGATATTACAGCCGTATTAAGTGTTATTATTTGTTTTTCATTTCAAAAAAATTCTTATATAATGTTTTTTGTTTTGCTTATAGATATTACAATAATTTTATAACAAAAAAATGAAGAATTTAAATTTTGAAATTAAAAGTGTTTTTATTATTATTTTATTTTAATGCAACCTGGGAAAATTCAAAATGACATTTAAATGAAATATAAGAATTTGAAATCTCCTTATTTTAAGCAACATCTTATAGTTAAAATAAAATTGATAAATCCCAGCATTTTTTATGCCAGTAATGTTAACATACATTAAAATTTTGTTAATTAAGGGTTTGATCTCTTTTTTTAACATATTTTTTTTCTTATAATCTAGCTTTTCATTATTAATATCGTGCTGCATATGCTTCCTGTCTTTTTGCAACAAATTACCAAGAAGCACTAATTTTTTTGTCCGGGCTTTGAAAGCAAAAGCGGTGGAAAACCAATTAACCGAAAAAAAGTGTAACTGGATTCGAGCGTATCCTGAAAAGAGAAAGAAAGAGAAGAAAAAATTGCTCTTTATAAAATTAATGAATAATGAAAAATTAATGGCCTAAACATTACACCTACTTCCTTTTGATCCTATTTTACACAAGCAATTTATTTCAGGGGTAAAAGCATAAATGGTTTTCAACGCTGCATAATAATGAAAAATAAATTATTTTTGGAAAAAAATATCAAAATAAAGAAAATATATAAATAATTTCAAGATACTACAGTAAAAAATTTGAAAAATCTGTTTAATGCTGGGACTAAAATTTATGGAAGCATTATTCTGTAGGAAAGCAATATGAAATTTATCAAATGAGCTTTTGACAATAGAAAAAAGTAATAAAACTTAGCTTAAGAGAAAAAAAGCAACCCTTTTACATTCGTGAAATTGAATAAATTAAGATTGACTAAAATATTATTAAAAAAGATTTTTTTAAATGAATGTCTATGAAAAAACATATCATCCTCTATTAAAATTAAAGTTATCTCTGTTAAAATTTTCCTTTCGAATATTGAAGATGAACTTGTTGTAATTGTTTCTAATGCACTTGCAATAGACTATTCAGTTAACGAAGTGAGGAATTTTAAGCCAAGAGATAGTCTCTTTTTTTTCAGTAGAAACATCTAGAGCCGAAAACCACGTCTTTGCTACTCACGCGTCACAATCCTTTTTACAGGGCGAACTTTACTCATACATTTTATTCAGTCAAAGAGTGTAATTTAGACTTGAAACAGAGAACCGTCACCTCTGTACCGATTCCCACAGTAATATTACTCTCAACATAGAGGACCTTATGACTACGACAGATTTATAAGCGCACCAGCCACCATGCACAAAGAGAGTCTTCGGCAAACGTGGTTTGAACTCACAACCCAAGAGATGCGAATCCTACGCCCTATCAATCAGATTTCTCCGGTCCTTAGATGAATTGGTAAAACCAGTTTCTCTCTGTTTTCGAATCACTTTGTGAATAGAGGACCGATAGATTAGCAGATTTAATTCAAATCAAATTCGGCGATCACATTGGATAAAGGAGATGCATGTTTTTAACATGCATGTTTTCATATGCAGTCAATATGTTAGCAGATGGTAAGAAGTTTAACATCAGCTTGTCACCCAGAGTTCAAATCTTAATGAACGCATTTGAGAAAAAAATATGAAAGAAGCACATATCTGAATTTTCAGTAATTTGAAAGTAGCAAAATAACAACATAATTTAGTTTCAAAATGCATGGTTACAATGGCCTGGTGGTAAGGTTCAAAATTCGAGACCAGATTCTATCGAAAAAACTTCGTATAATTGGGCTGATACACATTAAATCCGTCAGAGCCAAACGTTCCTACCACTGGTGTGTTATGTACATTTTTCAGTTATTACCAGCTAAGATATCCACTCCGTCATCTAACCAGGATTCAAAACTAGTCTGTACTAAATCACCCTTAGTGTTGCATTTAAATAGAAGGTTCATATAACTAAACTAAACTTCAAAGCGACTTTCTGAGACCTCATTCTGGAAATGTGAAAGTGATTGCAAAACTAAAAATATAAATATTCTCAGTAGCAACTAAATATGTATAGACAAGTGCATCAAAAATATCTTTTCATATTAATTTTATAAAGTTTGGAAATTTTCCGCAAGAAATCTAAATGGAAACTGATAGGAGAAATTAATTCAATGTGATTAAATTTTTTTCATGTGTAATAAAAGATTAAATCATTCATTTGCAATCAAAATAAAATAAAACAATTTATTAAGTTAAAATTTTAAAATATCAATGCATTGTACTATTATTAAAAATACATAATTATCCAATTCAATTTCAGAATCATAAGGATTTATAATTGAATTCCTTAAATTCTTTTTAATTGAATTTCTTAAATATCTTTAAACCATTCTGTACTTAGGTTACAAATATGTATAAAGATATACGTAAAGTAAAGTCATTTTAAGAAGTGGACTCATATAAATTCAGTTTCCCTTTAGGAAAAGTAAATATTCAAGAGGTTAATATTAAAATATGACAAATGCGGCAGTCGTTGCACATCATATCTTATATTGTACATGCGGATCAATATTTTCATATTGGTGTTGTAATAATATTTATAATGAGATATTATCCCTGTGGCACATTTATCTAAATAGCAATTTATGGCAACAGAAGTAAATTACGCAAAATATGAAATTTAATTCCTGCTTGACCCTTATCTTGCTTACCTTGTAATTATTAACTTACAAAATTATTACTGATGTGCTTAAAATTCTGGAGTAATATCGTAATTTTTCCAAGCTAGTATCAACTGGTTAATGACTAAAATTATTAAGGAAATTCATAACTTTTTGGAGAATGAATAATTCATAAATCAAGTAGTAACTTTTGTTGGCGATAAATAATCAAATGCGACAACCTTCTGCATTCTTTTCCAATAACTCTAAAAATGGAAAATGCCTGCCTCAAAATAAATAAATCGTCAATTTCTTACCTCTTGCGTCTTCAAAATCTTTAACCCCAAACAACCTCATGTTCTCACATAATAGAAATACTTCTATAATGAATAAATATTTTGTTATTATCAGTCAACTATGTTTCTAGTTCGGCATTTACAGATAAAAATATATGCTTAGTATAATTTTTAGAACGTCAAAAGAAACAGAAGAAAGTCGTTATTTGAGAAAACACTGAATAATTTAATTTGAAGTTTGAGGAGCTTTCTGCATCATTAGTAAAATTCAAAAAATCTGAAACAAATTTTAATTAATTTTTCTTGATGGTGATGAGCGGCTTAAGATAAAACTAATAATAATAATTGTGCATGCGTTCCCAGAAAAGAAATGATTGCAAGTACAGCAGAATATAAATGGAAAGAATCATTTATTTGATTAATTGTTTTGCATTATAAAAAATATATAATTCTAACGAATAAAGCGGAAATAATGGGGTTAAAAGAAAATACACATCATTGATAAAAAAAAACTCCCTTGAATAAAGGTGACTCTTGATTCGTAATGATACTTTCTAAATCAGATGAATCAACAAAAAGAAAAACAATAGAAAAAATTGCAATTAATAAATTAACATCCATAAATCTGGCAGTTGAAATAATGAAGGCAGAAACCAATCTTTGGTTCCGACGTTTTACCATTATTATTTACTCCATATAATAAAAAAAAATTTACATTACGGTTTTAAATTAAGAACGAAACATTCGATTTTCAACTTTATATCTTACGGTGGGCTGAATGTTTTTATAATGTTTTTGACGTTGATGGTCCATTATGAAAATAAATATTTCTCGTGTATTTGTGGTATTTATCGATTCTATGTTCAACGACATTTTAATGAGTAATGGGGTTGATACTAATCTATTCTTAATTAAATGGGTATTTTAAAATTTACTAAGATGTTCAGATAAATCTAATTCTACTTTCGAGTGCATCTCGAGCTTAGATGATAATATAAATAGTCTTTTAAAAGTTTTATAATTTTAATAACAAATATGTGAATAAAAATAAAGAAAATATAGAAATGTTTTACTTAATGAAAAAAGTAACAAATTGAACTTTAGCCTTATTATCTTGTAAAATATAAAGAGAATATTTAAATTATGATACTATTTATAAGTATCCTATCAAAATAATAGATAATGAACCAACCATAATATACGATACAACAATAAATTAATAAGTGTATTGTTACGTATTTTATCTCCTCCGTCGGGGGTTCTTTTTTATTTGATGATCGATGCTGAAATAAACAGTCCTTTAGTTTAAAATTACGACGACGTTTATCCACACGCAGAGAGTTGACGTACACAAAGACTACAACTGTATACAGCCGAGACGAACACAGGACAATCCATTACAGCAAACAGTAGCCCACAATTCGAAAACTGTAGTAATAACAGCCACAGCACACAAAGCGGCCAGACAGAATTCAGAAGGAGATGGAATCCTCGTAACTACGGTCTATCCAAACGACTATAATTCTCCTCCCTTCAGCTGTATCCAACTGCCGACACCATACGACAAGGCTTGGTACTCTCTTCACAGTACTTAATGCTGACTCCGAAATAATCAACAGGACTCTGCACACAATTAGTTCAGCACTCTTTTCAGCAAAACACAGCACTGGTCCATATCACCTTTTTTAAGACTCTTTACTTGTTTTCGGCTCTGATGATTCGTTTCAAGTCTTACGATTTTGGTTCATGATTGGCTCAGATTCATGGCAGTTTGAGACTTCCTGCCTTTAAAGTTCCTGGGAGGAGGACCAAAAAGTTTCTGAACTAATCAGGACAATTTATGTTCCTATTGGCTTGATTGTCAAAATTCTCGAAGTTTCCAGAAAATCCATTTTGTCGCTGACACCCTATCAGCAGCCACAGGGCTGATTATAAAATGGTCTTTCTTACGATAACATTATTCATGCTTAGAAACAAAATTACAGATTTGTAACAGTACGGTATTCTTGTTGAATTAAAGTATTATTGAATTTTTCTATTTAATATCACGACTTAAAGTTAAGTACTCTCATCTCCAACTAGATTCATACATATCAGAATTTGTATCCTATTTAGGTACTCAATAAATTTATTCAAAGAAATTTGCACTTGACAATACAATATCTAAGTTCAGACTCTTCAAACATATAAGAATATATTCAAACATATATTCTGAATGTTATTACGGATTCCAAAAATCTCCTTTTTATATATAACAAAAAGAGTCAACACTTCTTCTTAATCTATTAATGAAACCTAAGTTTATTAAGGAAAGCATCTTCTTTCCTTAGACTAGTTATCTTTTTCTGAAAATGAAGGAAGAATTCAAGGAAAGGATATCATTCAAAAGAAGCATTCATTTCGGCAATGAAAACTGAGGTCTAAATGCATTTTTCGAAAAACATACTTCATCTTTGGATATTTTCACAAAAAAAGGAATGTAATTTTCTTTGTTTCAAGGGGAATGAGAAAACCCGTTATTTTCATTGGGAAAAAATAAAGCTCTATCCTCCCCTACGATGGTAATGTAGTTTTTGCTGTTAATTGAAAAAACTTGATTCTTTTTTTTAAGACGTAATCGTCAAACGTTATTGTATTTGTCCATAATCTTAATTAAAACAGAATTTGATTGTATAAAAAATGTTGAAGCATTTATTACATTATCTTCATAAAAAAATCTAGCGGATTCTCCAAATTCTTTGCAGCCATTTTAAGTTATTGTTTATAATGTCAATACGGAATTCTAGTAAATTTTATTTGACAAGTGACGACGACGAAGCAAAGTTACAGTTTTGCAACAGCACGATATTCTTTTAAAATTAAAGAATTATTGAATTTTTCCTCGGCAGCAGGGTTTTAAAATTCAGGTAGGATAATTTTTACTCAAGTAAATAATTTGTTTTAAGATATTATAAACTTTCAAAAAATGTTTCTGATAAGCTGCTTGATAATAATGCATAAAAGTTATTTTTGTTTAATCTTAAAATGGGAAGTTTTATAAGCTCTTAAATAATATATAAGGATGATACATTTTTCCCGCTGTGTGCTCTAAGCATAAATGTTGTTACTATACTCAAGAGGATAGTTAATTATGTGTCCTAGGAAACCGGCAAGTCCATGTTCAGTCATTTTAGTAACGCTTACAGCATCCTTTACCTGCTGAATGTCTAAAATTGTAGGCTTAAAGCATTCTGGAATTTGTGCCGAAACGAATTATGTGATACAGAAAAAAAATGTGAATGCGTATTGATGTAGCAAAATAAAAAATGTACATAATATATTTTATTGTGAAAAATTATTGAATCCGTGTTAGATATGTAATTAAATTTGACAGGAATATCTTAGTCAACACAGTTAATCTGATTAAAAGGGAATGAACTCAAATATAAAAGCATGATTTAATTAATACACATTTTTGAAGTTGTTTAAGTAAGGCTTAAACTGTAAAGATCATTGCGTTAAATGTTCAAATTGGTGAGTTTTTTTCTGGATTATTTATAGTGAAAAATGAAATCTACAATTGCAAATTTCAAGTTATCATGTCAGAGCATTATTATTTTAAGTCATTATTTCTCTTAATTAATTTAAATCGATAACCAGTTTAAACCGGTTTGAAACAATAACGAGAATCTATTCCTCCCTTTCTCTCTCTCTACACACACACACACATGCATAATCTGATAATCTCCTGATTGATTCAAACGGGTTATTGACAAATTAGTTAAGACAATCCATAAAAATTCAAAGAATGAATAATTTGGAAACTAAATTATAACTTTAATTGGTCATAAATCATCAATTGTGACAATCCTCTGCATTGTTTTCTAATAACCCTAAAAGAATTTATTTGTCAAAAGTGATAAAAAAAACATTTTGTTGCCTAAGCATCTTAAGGCTTCAAAAACCTAAAACCAAAACAACATCATGCTCTGACGTGATAATAGTTGATTTCTTTGGATTTTAATTTAAAAATAAGAATTTCAATTCCGCATTTAATTGGTATTATGCTTGTTTTAGACTAATTTAATTAAATTCATATTTTTAAATCACAGCAAATATAGTGAATGCAAAAAATGTTTTCCATATCAATCGTTTAGTAGACTAAAACGACAATAATCTGGGTTACAAGCTGATTACGTCTAAATCTATTAAAATGTTTTTATTTATATATACAATTTTAAAATAAAATGAAAAGTTATGATTGTAATGATGAATCAGCAGATATAATTAATTGTTTAAACATTATCTATTATTTTTTAAGATAATGAAATTTAATTAAGGAAATTGACGAGAGAAATAGATTTTATGAAACATTCAGAAAAATTATAATATATGTTCAAAAAAAGCAACAAGTTCCCAAATAACAAAATTAAAAAAAAAATGCCGATATTTGAAATAAATGTGGGAAAAAATCTCATAGACCGAGATTTCGGTCGCTATTCATTGTAAATTTAAAAGAAACAGCTAAATTCTTTTTCTGATCTCAACATAATTTTTATTTACAAAAACATCCTTTTTTTCAATTTACTGAATAATGAAAGTGCTGACAAAATCACTGTGGTGCATTCGCCATTTTTTAGAAACTTCGAATGGCACCCTGTCTGTTTTTCCTTTCAAAAACATAATTAATTGAGGCTCTCCTAGCAAGACGCCTTCATTTCGCTCTACTAAAAAATGAATCACCGCTGATATTTTGTCATGGAAAAATGCTATTAACTTTTTGAACCATAAGATTTTATGTTCTTCTCACTAAATTTAATACGAAGGCAAGAGTTATTAAATGCATTTTTTGCACATAGGATACGGTTTTTTAAATTGAAAAGGTGTTTATAATAAGTTTGCAACAAGAAAATTTACTTAATTTTTTTTAATCATTTATTTGTTTAAAGAGTTTTGAAAAGTAACCATATGTCTTTGAAAAATATCAACAATTAAATCCATTGTAATGATCAAGATAGGGTATGATGCTCAAAGGTAGACCTTAATAGATGTAACTCAATTTATTATATTTAAATTTTCGATATCTCGATTTCTAATTGATTGTCCTAATTGATGCTAATTTTTTCTATTAATACTGTTTATTAATCCTCTCCCTATTTAGATATTTATATATCTTGTTCAAATTACCAGTCGTTAATAAAATGCATTTTGTTCATCCACTTAAATTATAAAACATTTTCTTAACCTATAGTGGATGACATGTGAGATTATTACAGATTTTTTTCGTATAATAATTCATTAATTAAATTTGATTAATTTTTTTTTATACTTTAAATTGAGTTTTAGAAGTTTGTGAGGAAAATTAGAATCAGCAGGCAGTAGCTCAATCTGTAAAATGCAAAGATTTCAGTAATTTTCACGTGAATGTTAAGAATACTTGTTTAGTTCTTACGATAATCAATAATTGTTTGATAAATTAATTCTATTAATTAATTATAATTCTATAATTAAATTTCTCTTCACACTTAATATTGTCATATATATATATACTTATTTATATTAATTGCAATTATTTAATATAAAGTAATTAAAATAAAAAGTTTCTTTTTTGATCTATTTAGAAATTGACTTAAAAATTTATTTTTATGTTACTTGTTTATAATAAAATGATTTGTTGAGATATTTTCTATGATATATGCATTTCGTTCCATAATCACTTCTGAATTCATAACACACTTATAATTTACAACCTTTACAATAGATCGGTTGTAGACGAGCATCTCAAAATTGCCTCAATTTTTAATTTAAATTATTTCTATTTATATATCTATTCATATGCCCATATCGTCATAATTTAGTCATAGGAGATAAAGAATTACAACGAATGATGATCAACAGGTGTTTATATATTCAAACAGGTTTTTTCTCTCATGGAAAGGTCTTAATCCATGTTTCTCGAATTTTAGAAGAATAAAAGACATTTACTTGATAAATTACAATGATTATGTCACTACTACAAAAAAGTATTTAAATTAGTAATCCACTACCTGAAAAAATGTAATAAGGAAAACATAGCTGTTCCATCATTACAAATCCCTCTACTATAGGTAATTTCATCACTAATAGTCCCGGCCGTACTAACATTACCCTATATACCGGGTGGCCAGAAATAAAACACCCCTACTCTGACCTCCCTGGATATCGAACTACTCAGTGTAAAGGCTTGAAAATTTGTGGACATACTATTCAAAAAATGGGGAAACGGATTTCACGAAAAAAAAAATTTAGTTCCAGAAATCACCGATAGGTGGCGCTGTACCACTGGACGTATGCTGAAAAGACACAAAAACACGTTTTAAACACATTTTATTTGAAAGTACCAAGCATACATGAAACAAGGACGTTATCGATCCAGGGAATGCTGCTCAATATGGTTCCCTTCCTGAAGATGTAAAATGTAAAGTCTGTGGACAGCTTGTTCAACTGCGGATCGTAACTGGTCATCTGAGATGCTTCTCACATGCAGACTGATACTCTCTTTCAAATCTGCCAAGGTTATCAGACGTTCTCGATAAACAAGGTTTTTTAAGTGTCCCCAAAGCCAAAAATCACACGGATTAAGATCCGGTGAACGAGATGGCCAACGCGCGACTGATTATTCTGTCAGTGGTGAAATGTTGGCGAAGAAACTGTTGCACAGGGAGTCCAATGTGTGGAGGTGCTCCATCTTGCATAAAAGTAATGGTGTCAAGGCATTGGCGCTGCTGCAAATGGGGTACAACAAATGTTTCGAGCATCCTTTTGTACCTGTTGGCCGTCACGGTACATGTCTCAAGGCCATTGGAAGTAACCTCTTCGAAAAAGAACGGTCCAAGGATGAATGTGGCTGTGAATCCACACCAGACTGTAACTTTCGGTGCGTGGAGTGGAATCTCTTGGAAGGTACGGGGGTTTGTCGTGTCCCATATGCGACAGTTATGGGTGTTCACTGTTCCACTGAGGTGGAAATGGGCCTCATCACTCCACAGAATCTGCCACGGCCACGATGCATCCACTTCAACTCTAGCAAGAAATGTCAATGCAAAGGTCAGTCGCATCTCCCTGTCTGTGGCCAGCAATTGTTGATTAGGGCGGATTTTGTACGGGAAACAATGCACCATTTTTCTGAGTACGTTCCACACTGTGCTATAGGGAACACCCAAGTGTCGTGACACTGCACGTGCACTACTGCAGCCTAAAACATTATCCATTGACTGTTCAACAATACCGGTGGCAACATCTTCAACGACATCTGAACGAACCGGTTTGCGTCCTCGACCAGGCTGAACTCCAAGATGTCCAGTTTCCTCGAATCGAGCGATCATTCTCCTGAGAGCTTGTGGAAGCAATGGTCCCTTACGCAAATCCTTAAGTCGGCGAAACTCTCGAAGTGCTGCTGGAGCATTTCCTTTATTCTCGTAAAACAACTTCACAAGCAAAGCGCGTTCTGGCAGCGTGACAGCCATCACTAATAAGAATGACATTCCCCACCTTTTAACTTCTTTTATACCCAGAACATGGCTTCTAACCATGCTTTATGCAAATTTTTCTGGTTACAGTATGAAATTGCAGTTACAACGGGAGTTCTAGCTTCTTTACTATTTTTATTTTCCTTAAGGGGCAGAAAAATTAAAAAGGAAGCATGGAAGCATTCCATTCCGCATAAACATTTTAATTTTTATTATTATTTGTGTCTTTTGATCATAGTTCCAGTTGTGCAGCGCCACCTATCGGTGATTTCAGGAACTAATTTTTTTTTCGTGAAATCCGTTTCCCCATATTTTGAATAGTATGTGTACAAAATTTTGAGCCTTTACACTGAGTAGTTCGATATCCATGGAGGTCAGAGTAGGGGTGTTTTATTTCTGGCCACCTTGTACATTAAAATTGAAACAATATCTTGAATGCAGTGACGAATTAAAATTCTTTTATTTTTTACCGCAATAATAATTTTTTACCGTAATAATAGAAAATTTAGTTTTAAGTTTTATTCTAGTTTTTTTTTTTTGTTTTCATTTTATATATTGTTAGAAAACCTGTTAAAT
>JAPMOQ010020855.1:115769-128817 GCA_026543055.1 Argiope trifasciata | reverse complement strand
CTACTAATAATAAAATAAATTTGGATGATATGATATTTCGTCAAGAGTATATTGCAGTTCCTCTTAAATATGCATCTTCAAATTTTTGTTTTATCACATACATATATTTTTAAATTATATTACTTTGTATTATGACTGTAATGTCAGGTTATAACTAGAATATTTCATATACTTAGATTCGAATTTCCCTGTTTGTATTTAACTATGTTTAAAAGTTTTTAATACATTTTACGATGTCTTTTATATGCTAAAAGACATTGTTCTTATAAAAGCCGTTTTGAAACCTGGGAAGGTAATTTTTCAACTCCTCTTAGGGTTTGGCTCTGTGATTGAGCTATTAGAGGTTTAATTGAGATCGTAAAGAAAAGATAATGACTTCTTATTAGGGTATCAATTTTGTCCAATCGATCGCAGAGAAAATGCTGCGATCGATTTTCTGATAACATCTCTGCTTTTAGGCGATTATTAGAGTAATTTCGATCAATATCGATGTGAATTACTATAGGAGAAAATTATACAACTAAAACTTTAGTTGTAATAGTGCTATAATTCATAAATTGTTGAAATTAAAATAGATGAAAATAGAAATTGAACATTAGTACTAGAGTTCACCACCAGATCTAAACAATTTGCAATAGCGCTTGAAATTAAAGATGATTTTGCAATAAGAATTAAATAAAATAGTTCTTTTACTTAATTTTTTAATTAATTCTTACATCATATAATCATAAATTAAATTATTAAATCCTGAACGTTACGAGAATGCATTAACATTTGAAGAATACACAAAAATTATTGAGTAAAGAGGCATCGTGATAATCTTCCTACTCAAAGTCTTATTTTTTTTAAACCCGAGAACTCAGTTTTAAGCCTAAAATTATTTTATAACAATGATTCTCAACTTCCTTTGTTTGCTTTTTCTGTCAACTCTTTTATTACTTTTTATCATACGTGAAATTGATAGATAATAATAAGTGTTTTGTTCTTTTTTATTTTATTTATTTTTGTGACATGATTGCAGAGGAAAGAGTTTTCCGTAGTTTTATAATTATTAAATATCAAAAACACAAAGAATTTTTTTATTTACTTTTGTAACTATACGTATCGAATACGAAACAGATGAACTGAAGAGTAGTCTCAAACATTTTAATCCCATTCTACTACCTTTGAGCTCTACCAACTCTCTTTCCAGTTCAATTCCAGGTTACCAATTCTCTTTTTAGTTGAAGAAATCAATGAAATAAGGGACATGAATTATTCGAGACAGTTCATAGTCTTTGGTTTAATTTAAATAAATATTTGCAATTGCCATTCGTTTCCAGTTTTTTTTTTTTTTTTTTTTTTTTTTTGGAGGGAAAGGAGATTAATAGTTGTGTTATTTGTGAGGAGAGTGAATTAAAAAAAACAGCATATGATTTCTTTAAATTTAATCCGTGATAATGTTATAGCTGATAAATTTAATTCTTTGCTTGAATTGAGTTTTATGGATGCAAAAACTGTACTTCGTTACTAGAATTCATCACAAAGGTTAAATATCTAATAGATATGAAATTAAATTTTATTTTGCTCTAAATATGAACCAAAATGGCTCTGTCACTTAAAAAATTATTTAATTATCATATAGTTTAATTATAAATAACTTTGAATTAGATTAAGTTATATGAAATTATACTCGGTTTTGCGTGAAAAGCCCCACCCCCTTTCCCTTAACTACATATGATCAAATATCAGAAATTTTGTGACCACCCACATATAGGATACATTAAATTCTCTTTCATATTTGTATTTAAAAATACAAGAAATTGAAAAAACTTTCATTGAAAACTTAAATATTAAGTTTATAATTCAACGTCTCTAAAATAATCCAACAGATGGTTACGCAAGAAATTGGATTTATTTTTATTTTCCTTAACATTTTTTATTTAATTTTCATGCTTTAATAATTTTAATAGTCATGTGTCATCTTAGATGGAATTTTGAATCGATGTAGACCTTACAAATACATAACATAATAAATATTTAAGAGCAAACTGTACAATTTAATTCCATTGAAATTGACTATTATAAATATTACAGGATAAATTCTTTTATGAGAGATAAAAAGGTGCTACTATATCATTAAAAAGTAAATTAACAAAAGGCTTCTATTATTTATAACAGAATGCTTTTTTGGAGAGATTTTGTTAATAACCCTTAACTGGGAACATGCGGTCCTTGAGACCGCAACCAATGGACTTTCAATCACGTCTAATATATTTTTAGTTCAATTGAATGGATCAACCCTGTTGCTTCCGTTTACACCATCTTCAATACACCGGCACTATTTGAATCGATTTCAGCAGATTGCTTTTAAAATAATTCAGTAATTTTTTTAGCGCTGTCACTAAGACCACACTTCCCCATTATTGTCTCAGTGATAAAGAAGGCTTAGCAGATGGCAAGAAAACTTGGACCCTAAATATCATCAAATTTACGGATTCTATCATGAGGTAGTGCTCCAGACACTTTTAAATGAAGCAGAAACTGATTTTAGAGAAAAAGATAATTGTACAGAAGAGTTTTTCGATGAAAGTTCACATTCAACTAATGATATGTATGTTCAAACATAATTAACTGTTCTGGTGATAATTTTTTTGAAATCTAAAAAATACATTAATTTAACTAGAGATATATATACAGAATTTATAGGTTGATTTTTATAATAGTATTAAAAGGGTTAATTTTACCCATTGTCATTTTTTTCATATAATTATTGAATTTTACATTATATTGTTTTCTATATACCTTTATATACTGGAAAAATAAATATGATTTAAAAAATATTAACTAATATGTTTTTTCAAGAATATTATCTATCGTTACATGTAATTTGAGAAGAAAATGTATGTTCCAACGCATTTCTTTTTTCAGTGATAAAATATTTCTAAAACGTAATTAAATAGTAAGAAAAATGTCTGCGAAATATATTGGATGAATTTCAATCTTATACTTTCATTAGAAAATTTGATTCCAGTGCAAAGAAAATGCGGTGATAAACTTAATTCAATTGATTGCTATTATGACTGCATTTCATGAGCGCCTCTGCATTATCAATTAATGAACAATATTAATGTGTTTCTTCCTAGGATAAAATTATTCAGCTTTGTTTCCTTACTAATTTTACTTTTATCTATATTTTTCAAGCCAAGTAATATAGAATGATGGGACTTATTTACCCATTCGTATAATTCTATTTTTAACACTGCAATTTACATTCGAAATAGAAAAAAGATTTGATTACTTCTGGAAAATGATTTATTTATTACACTTCGAGAAAAATTATTGGATAAATCATTTTTGGCATTATTTAAACCAATACACCCATTCTGAAAAGTTATATAATGGGAACAAAAAAAAAGATAAAAAAAATTCAAGAAGTACGATTCCTCGAATATTTCGAATGAAGGGATTTTTATTTTCGAATGAAAACTCTGAAAAAATACATACTACTCTCGTTGCACAATTTTGTATTTTCTGGTGCACGGAATTTCAAGACATTTAAATTTATTTTAAATAATAAGTTTATGTTCCATCATTATTCGGTGAATTCGGTAATCAGGGTAGTAATGTACCATTTGGACAGAAATAACATGTGATGTTAACGTATACGGATTGTAAAGAAAAAAATAGAAAATTTTGAAAATCAAGGATTTATCTCAAACCATGTCAGATGAGGGAAATAAGTAAAAAAAAAATCCTATGTATTTAATATATAATGAGTTTTATATACATTAAAAAAATTATTTGAAACCTTTAGACTTCTTCTTAGTAAGTACTAAGGAGATCTCCAACATGAAACAAAATTTTTAATTTAATTTGACTAATCAATTTTAGTCTTCAATAATTGGAATGTATAATGTTACGGGTATTTAATGTATTGCGTTTCGTAAGGAAATTTGGTTTGCTATTACATACTCAAAAAAGAATGACCTATTTCACGTTGTCTTGTGAATATATAACACGTTTTTTATTCTTTATTAATATATGTAATTAAATACATTGGAATTATTTGAATTTACAGCCATTGGAATTATTTGAATGTTGTCAACCTTATTAAAAATATTTGACATTTGATATCTTAATGTTAGTGGAAATGGCAGATTATGCGATAGAAATTTACTGCATGAATGGCAGCAAATTCAAATCTCACTTTAATTTCGGGACAACTCTTATTACATGACAAAACATGTACAAAATAGATTTATTCTATAAAACATTAGATATTTATTCTACAAAATATATTTTTAATACATTTATTAGCATAATAATACTCTGTATGGAGCTTTATCCAAGTTTTATAAACTGTTTTATATTAGATATTTATTGTTATCTTTTAAAATGTTAATTTCAAATTTCTTATATAAATAAACTATTTGAAGTTATTGAAACTGTTAATTTATTAAAGCTATTGAATGATAATGTTTTATTATAAACTAGTTTCTATCAGAAATTTAATGTTATTTCTTTAATTTAAACAACTTGTATGAATAAATTAGTTAACCCTATTAATTTTTTAAAGCGAATTGACAATAAAATATTATTAAGAACTATAAATACTGTTAGAAATTTAATATCGTTTTTCAATATTGATTTCAAGACTCTTATGTGATTACAAGGAAATTGTTTCGTTAGACATTTTCATTTTTTTCTGTCAATTGCGAAATATTTTTGAAGAAAAAAATTCAGTAGAGAGAAAAGGTCTTTGACTTAAAACATATTTATCCAATCTTATCTTTTTTCTTTTTCTAAATATAAATTACCCTATTAACAAGAAACTTAGAGTAATAAATTACAATATTTGCATAAAATCAATTTTTTGTCCATCAAAGCCGTTAAATTGAGGAATTAGTAATAAGTAAATTTTCCTATTCTTATATCTAATTAGCAGGCAATGAATAAGTTATGTTTTCGTAGCTATGAAGTCAGATAAATATAAAATAAATTATATCCATAGCATTCATTCTTAACCGATATAAATTTCTTACTTTATTGGTATAGTAAATTGTTTATTTTGTATATATTTTGAATTTTATTTTCGATCATGAATATGTGTTAAAAGACTTAATTTAGCTCTAAGGAAATTAAATAAGTTTTTTATATTTCTCGAGGCTTGATATCTTGGAATCAATTAAACCGCTACTACCATGGAAAAATTATAGAATTATATTTTAGTTTTCAATCTTAATATGACATGACTTTTACTTCTAAATAATAAAAAATAACGGAATTTTATGAGGTATTTTTTAAGCGAAAAAAAATTACTTAAGAAACTCTCGCATCCATATATGTGTTAAAAATTGACAACATTAGACTTAAAGCAAATTATTAATAGTTTTTTGTAGGAAAAATAATTAGGCTTTGATCTTTAAAAAATTAAATTTTCTTTTTTGTGATTACAGTTTCACAAATTAATTTCTTTAATAAGATTCATATTACTTTAATTATACCACTTGGGGTTTTATTATTCCAAGTTAATATCATAAAATTTTTCAATGAATTAATTCTTTAAAAATCATTATTCACACATTATTAATAATGTACCAGCAGGAAAGGCTTTTAATTATAATTTTCATATGTGAAATTTGATTAATATGCCTATTGTGATATTCCTTTAGCCAGCAAGTATGAAAATAAAAAATATATATTGTTTGCAATGCTATAATTGTTTCCATTATTATCAAAAAAATTTCTTGATAATAATGACATTTATTAAAATACTTACTGGTTTTTCGTATTTAAATAATTAAGCGGATTTCAAAATATTACGCAATTTGGAAATGTTCTTGTTCTTCATAATAGCAATTATTAATCAGGAAAGGAAATTTACCACTGATAAAATGATATTTAATAAAGTAACATAACATTCAGTAATCCTCATTTGAATTAACTAACGTAAGTAAAAAGAAGTTTGATTAACTTGATATTTTTGTAAACGATCATTTCCGTCTTGAATACAATCTATTTCATCTTGATTATAATATCATTTATATCTTGAATATAATATTTGAATAATTTGTTTCTCAATTTAAAAATCGTGGTCATTTTTTCCTTTTACATAGGACATTGTTTCAATTGCAAATAAAATGAGTTATATTTTAGTTCATTACGAAAGAAAAATATGTATCATAATTTAATTAATGTTGTTCTTATAATAACATTTTACATATTTCCTTTAAATTAAGTCCATTAAATTTTTGTTTTTCAAAATAGTGAAAGTAAAACTTATAAAAAATATCCTTCCTTTGAACTGTTATTCCGTTAAATGATTTTTAAAAATTTATATATAAAAAATTATAAAACTTTTCAAAATACTTAATAGCATCAAATAAATAATGAAACAGTAACAAAGACAAAACACCTTTCCTTTAAACTATTATACAGTCGAATATTTTAATGTCGAATGTTAAAATATTTTAATTACAGCAACATTTTTACATGCAAAAACAAAGAATAAAAAGGTTTTATAATACAAGGGAAATCGTGAATATTTGTTCCGTTACACCTCTGTAGCATTAACGAGCTGGAATGTATGTATCTGGTTTCAGTTTTGCTTGTAAACAAGAACAAAACTAGCTCTAATTTTAATCATATTAGAACATGACGTTGTTGTGGTGGTTAGGGATTTTTGATGCCTTAAAATACTCAGGAAAGAATAATAAAAGGTTTTATTTATTGAAACTCATTAGTTGAGAGGTTTTTTTTATAATTGGGATAAACATGACAAAATATTCCAAATCTCGATCGCTTTAGATTAGTTTCTGAATCAAAATGTTATTTAAAAATATCAGTACAGAACGAATATGGTGTAAAGTTCAATCCCTGTGTGAGTCTCGATGCGGTCTTCTGTGTTCCATCTATGAAGTGTGTAAATGCGTTCCCCTGTAAAAGAGGTGATGCAACAACGCGCATGGAGTAGCCAAGTTGCATTATTGGCCCTAATTGGTGGTACTGAAAAAACAAGAGGCGCTCACTTGCCTTAAATCGAAGCACCATGGCGAAGCACTCGAGGCAAGAGAGCTCGTTCAACTATTAACCAGAGTTGAACTCAAAACACTGCCTTCAGCTCAAGATTTCAGGGCTTTTGTAGTTCCCTGGAGGCGGGCCAAGAACTTTCTGGGGAAATCAGGCATATCTCAGTTCCTATTGAATGGATCATTAAAATTTTCGAAGATTCCAGCATTATCTATTTTGTCGCTAAATTAGTCGAATTCGTCGCCAAGCTATAGGATTGTTCGGCATCCAAGTAATATCCAATACAGATGATTGTAAATCGTTAATTCCAGTGATAGAACTAACCATGTTGAGAAGTAGTATTACAAGTTTTAACAGTATACAATCTTCAAATTGTTACTGTGATCAGAAATCAAAATACGCATTCAATAATATCACATAGTTTCTAGGGTATCTGGAAACATGTGGATCAATGATGAATATTGTTCAACAGAGACTGGCTAATTAATAAAGTAATTTATAAAATTGCAATGTTTAATAAACCCTCCAAAACACGTTCATGAACTCACATAAATAATAGCCTCTTTTTTATATAATAAAATTCCCTTCAAGTAGAATTGAAGAAATATTCAAAAATCGTTTTCACTCATCTTAACTAATAGTAATTGATTATGCAAGTAAAATGCTATTATTAATAAAGAAAAAAATATTTTTAAACAGCCTTTAGTATTTTAACATCAAAATCATGTAATAAGTAATGAACGCAACAGAAAAATTGAGTATGGCATTTCACATTTCACAAAATTGTCTGGCTTTTAAGAATTTATAAATGCATTAAAATGAAGTAGTCTGCAATTACAGAATCTAAAAGGCTTACTATTTGTTTTCAGTAGCTTTTGTTTTATTTTCTTGTGGATTTTCAATCGTATTTTGACAGAAAAGAGGTTGATTCCATTGATGATATTGATATAACGAAATTTGCAATTTTGGTGAAGGAAAAGGATTTCGCTTGGGGGAACAAACTTTGTCTCAGTCATCCGTCCCCTTTGTTTTCTTAAGAAATTATAAATATGCGAGAACTCCGGAATTGACATAGATTTTGAGTGCTTCATTAATTCCCAATTCAGTTTAAGGGACTTCAAGAACTCTAAAATTATTAATTTTCAATAAGGTAAAGAGAATAAGAATAAATTTTTCAGAAATATACTAAATGCAATGCTTACAACAAAATTGTTTTAGGTATGGTTAAAGTTGTTGAAGATTTGTTGTAAAAATAAGTATTGGCTATATTAATCAGAATAAATATATTAAATACAATGCCTATCAGGAAATTGTTTTAAAGATTGTTTAAGTTGTTGAAAATTTGATGCTTAAGTACGAATTAACTGTTCAACTAATGGAAAAATATTTTTAAACTGAGTAATAATTTAAAACAATAATTTGTAAAGAAGTAAGAGAATTTATTTAATTAACAGTATTCTATTTAATTTTTCGATAATTAAAATAAATATGTAAAAATTAATTTTAAATACTGAAATATTAATATTGGAAATAAAAAATTTTAACGATGACTACATATGAACAAAGTAAATGCATTTCTTTAAGAAATCTTTTATTTAAAACAAAATTCAAAAATTCAAAAATGAAAATTATGAATTCAAATGAGCATTTTTTTAAATAAATAAATATAAGAAGGTATAACTTTAGTCAATAAATTGTATTGTTGTGTAAAAACCAGAAATAGTTAAAGGAATTTTCAATAATTAGAAAAATATCGATAAGATATTATGTCAAAATTAACAAACTTTAAACACAAAACAGGTTCTGATGACCAAAAGATATTTAGGAATAATTTTTCATAAACACGAGTTTTTAATATAAAGAAGGAAACATAATAAAAAAAGACTTTTAAATCTTGTATATAACTTGCATCAATCAGGTCTGCTCATATTAATAAACACTGAACATCCGAATTTAAAAGTGCTGAAATAGTCACATTTCGAAAGTTTCTTTTCATTTTTCAGTACCCCGGGTAGTACAACTCGTTGTACAACATTATATATTATTTTGTAATAATATATGATAAATGTATTTTAACATAGCGGAAACAACGTTACTAATTATATCTAAAAAGAGCTAAATTAAAGTAACTTAAATATGCTGTTCAGCTGTTTTGCTTTTTAGAGTTTAAACTGCTATTTTACTATAAAAGTACACTAATGTAAGGAATATAACTGTAGCTGAATGATGAAATATTAAATGAAAAAAAACATTACTTGTTTAATATGAAATCTTACTCATAAGTTGCATTTATTAGGAAATGAAAAAATAAGCTCCAACATTATTTAAATATTTCATAGAATGTTGACTGTATGAACATCTAAATAATATAAATATAAAAATAATTTGCATAAATATGCGTAACACACTTTATTTATATTCAAGGGGTATATTATTTTGAATCATTTTTTATTAATTAAATTTATTCTAAAATTATATAAATAATCATTTTTTTTAAATATTTTAAAAAATTTTAAAACTTACTATGCTTGGTAAATTAAAATAGGCCATTTCAAAAATACCTAACACAACATTTTTGTTTTTCAGCAAAATGAGCCATTTTCTTTTCGGAAAAAATACTAAGTAAAGAACACAATTTTCAAAATTCATTTTTCTCTGGGGAGTAATGTGAAGATGAGGCTGAAAAAAGTTTAAAAGGAACATGTATAATTACTTTCTGAGACAAGATACAAAATCTCAAAAGAATTAGCATGGAAACAAGTTACGAAAGTTAATGTTTTTCTCTCAAGAGATTCGAGTGATGAAATAATTACGGTAAATGAAGAATACATATGAAAATCCACACATGAGAGACTAAAAGCTTAGAGGATTTAGAAAACATTTCGACTATTATCAAGAAATTTTCTTACATGAGCGATGCTCTTTTCTCAAAGAAAAAATATCATTTTTAAGGTGTAAAAAATGAATGTTAAAACTCTTTCCGTGTCAATTTTAATCATAATTTGGAAAATAAATATATAAATTTGGGATGCTCCATAGTTATTTCCATGCTATTTTATTTACAAAATCAAATAAATACCGTTATATCTTGCATAAAATATGTGGATCATCCAATAAAAGATTCTGTTCTGTAATCTGTAACTCCAAAAACAAGTATCTAATTTATTCTAAGTTCTCATTGGTGCAAAGAATGATACTTTACTAAATTTCTACCTTATGCAAATATATAAACGTTGTTACAAAATGAAAAATAATGTTCCGTTTCCTGCTATAATTTTTATAATTATAACACAGTTGCTATAATAATTTGGAGTCATGAATTATGCGAGGTCTACATAAATTTGAGTGAGAACATCATTTGAATCGGCAACGGCCACGTTAGATCATTTGACAATCTCCAATCGCGCCACTGAGCACTCCTTGTATGCCAGATATAAGTTTTTATATAAAGCCTATGCCCATGTCTCTAAAGACCATAACTACAATGTGGGTTCAAGTTACATGTATTTCAATAACAGAGCTTTCACCCATTAAAGGGGATGAGCCATGGTCTATGATAGACAATTGACTCCATCACTTTTTGTCTATTATTTACTACCTCCTACTTACCGTTGAAGACTACTGATCATTTAGACTACCCATAATGCTTAGGATGGTCTGATTTATGATTGTAAATATTAATGTATCCTTTTCAAACCCGTTTTGTTTTTAACAGCGATTCCTTAATTAAAAAAACGGTTATGAAATTAGCTTTATGAAAAAAAAGAAACTAGACATTTTTCTTAATCAAGCTTCCTTAAAGTTGCATTTTTTGACAAATTAGATTAACTAATTCCATAAAATATCGATATTTTTAGTTTTTGTAGAGCTATCAATAAATAATACATTTTTTATTTGATTGATTCAAATTATTTAGAGATTATAAAAAAGGTTTGATGACTATTAATGAAATGATTACCTGTAAATGTACATTCCCAGTCAAATAAATAGATACATAACATGTTTTAAAGACATTACATAAAAAGAAAACAATAAATTGTATTTTTCTATTTATTTCTCATTACCTTGAGAATTAAAATATTAATTTTTTTCTTAAAAATACAAAGTAATGGAAAGAAAGCAATCTTCTTTCAATATTTAGCTGTGCATCTTTAGCCACTATCAGGAGCTCTTTGCTTCTTATTATGATGTTAATTCTGCATGAAACAGCCCATCTCCTTTATCAACCGATGAAGATTCCTAACAGAAGAAAAGAGGATTTGCCCAGATCGATATTATCTGCTAGTGACAACATTAGGATACATTTTTTTTTTCATTTTTTCCGATACAAATAGGGAATATAAGAAAGAAAAAAAAGCATTTATCTCTGTGCATACAACAGTCAAATAAAAAGGTAGGAAACAACATGGTGGGTATACATGAAGACTTTATCGACAGACTTTATCTTATTTTTTTAAAATATGAAGTTAATAACTGACGTCAATATTCTATTTAAAAATTTGAAATTTACAACATAATGTGGGAAAAAATTTAAAAAACGAAATAACTGAATGTACTAAAAAAATTATCCGATTAAAAATTAATCAAATCTTTCTCATTCTTTAATCGTTAATAATTTAACGCATAATCCTAAGTTGAACTATTTGGTGTACCAGAATACCCAGATGATTCTGGTTATTTCTTTAATGGTAATTATCGAGCTCTTGTTTACTAAAGAAGAAATTTGACTGTAGTACACACGATATAGATAAATAGTATATTGAGTGTAGTATTTGTATACTCATTTGAGAATAATGGGCGTAATTTCATCTAATAAAATTCATGTTGAAAAGACAATGCGGCTTTATAGGACATGTTGCGATGAGCAACTGAATATTTAATTATTAATAATTTTTATGCATAAACGTGTACGGTCTAGAGTACCAGAGTGTTTAAATAAGTTCTGCTTGGCTGTAATGTGTCAGTAATGTTTCAGGAAATTACCGGATTCAGGTATTCATTCTGTCTACTCAAAAGAAGTCACACATGAGTACAATGCAAATAATTTTTCTCGGTAAATAAATAATGCATCTTTGTCTCTTATTTTACAATAAACAAAAGATTAAGGGTTCAAAAAATCATTTTTCATTTATTATTATTATTTATGTGCATATTTTATCATATATACTTTTCTGCATAATAGATTCATCTTATGTAAATTCGAAAATTTTTCTCTCTTTATTGTTATATATATAATAATAATAAGCATTTTTTTGTAAATTTAATTTTTAGAAGATTATTTTAAATTATTTTACTAGCTTTCTGTTTTTAATATCAGTATCTTTATCATATAAGAACACGCCATTGATTTCGTTTGAGGTTTTTGAAGCCACAAAATGCGTAGACAACAAAATGGTGCAGCCTCAAAATGCATAGGCAACAAATTGGCGATTTATCTCTTGTGAGGCATCAATTTTTCACTTTTAGGGCTTTTAGAAAAAGATGCAGAAGTTACCCACACTTATCCTTTTACCGCAACTTAAACTTTCAGTTTGATTTTCAAGTTATTCATTCTCAGAATTCAAATTCTTAGTTAATTTAAATCATTAACCAGTTCAAACAGGTTTGAAAAAATCTGTGATTTCACTATCTATCTTTTTCTACATGACAAATAAATTCTCTCTCTCTCTCTCACTCACTCTCTGTTTGTATAGGAGCCGTGGTGACCTGGTGGCTAGATCTCGGCTTCGGAACTGGAGAGTTTCAGGTTCGATACTTAATTACACCGAAAAACCGACGTGCAAGGGTGTCTCTTGCGCGTTAAATCTATCAGACCAAACGTTCTCCCACTGGTGTGATGTGGAGAGGGGGTGCCAGCTCAGGTGTCATTCTCGTCATCTGACCATGGTTCAAAATTATGAGGTCTGTCCCAAAATAGCCTTACTGTTGCTTTACAACGGAACGTTAAAATAACGAATCTCTCTCTCTCTCTCTCTCTCTCTCTGTGTGTGTGTGTGTGTGTGTGTGTGTGTGTGTGTGTGTGTGTGTGTGTGTGTGT
>JAPMOQ010020855.1:102413-115759 GCA_026543055.1 Argiope trifasciata | reverse complement strand
TGTGTGTGTGTGTGTGTGTGTGTGTGTGTGTGTGTGTGTGTGTGTGTGTAATTGTTTCATACTGGTTTTAATTAAGACAAAAAATGATTTAAAAAATAATTTTATTCTGACTTGTTATCTTGAAATTTTCAACCGTAGTACCGTCAGTTTTCTAATTTTGTTTTAATATACCTTTAAAACATACTGAAAATAAAACTAGGAAAAATGGATCAAAACTTGAAGGACATCAATATTTGGAACTCCACATTGCAGCACTCATAAATTATAACATATGCAATTATCACGATAAATAAGTGCAGCAAATCAACTTGGCAAAATATTCAAGATATTAAAGAAAATATAAGATTTAAATGAGTGATAATTTTCATGAAATAGTAAAATATGGAAAATCATTAAATGTCTACATACTACAAATGAAATAATGGAATATAAAATTTATAAGTGCAGATGTAGATATTTTTGATTTATATCCAAATTTATAATTTATTATAATTTTCAATACAATATATAAGAACAAGGGATAATTAGACACCATTTCCATCGTTACTTTTCCATTTAAAAGGTGCAAATATATAAATTATCTTGTGAAATATAAAGCTTTTTTTTCCCATGTTACATTTTTTCAAACTTTCTAAATATTTTTGTGAATAGTTTTATTCGTCTTGAAATGTCTCAGGCAGATCTGAAATACACAAATTCTGGAGAGAAAATTGAGCAATTTAGGTGTATTTTAGGAAAAATGGATATTTATAGTATTTTGGCGGTGGGATCTGTTGAAAAATAGATAATTATGGAAAATTCAATGACCTAAGTTTTAGGACCATTACTAAGCAAAATAGCCTAGGATCTTCCAGAACTTTGGTGAAAATCCTAGATTTTTACGCCAAATCAGGTTTAAATCGTACCGCCCCATTGATCATGATGATGATTGAGTAATAAAGACTTGAGTGTTAGTCTGTTGTTCAAAAGCTGTTATCTGTCTGAGGTATTAGAAATATCTGTGTTTGGAAGCTGTTTCCTGTTGTATTAGCTGAATTGAAGCCACGTAATTATGACTCTTAACTACTGAAATTTCCTGTAACTTCTAGAGATTTGGAAAAATAAATGTCTTGGGATTTTCATGAGATAGGACCATTACTAAGCAAGATAGCCTAGACCCTTCCAGAATCTTGGCGAAAGTCTAGATTTTCAAGTCAAGTCATGTATAAATACCACCCGGTTAGAGGTATCAGTGACCTTTGAGTTTGGAAGCTGTTTACTGTTGTATTAGCTGAGTTGAAACAACGTAATTGTGATTCGTAATTACTGTAATTTCCTGTAACTTCTAGATATTTGGAAGAATAAATTTCTTGTGAGATTCTTGAGAGATTGTTTTATCTACACAACCCCTGAAGCTCGAAACAATATTTATTTCATTCATCATTTGATCTTTTTAGAATTTCTTTAAATAAAAAGTCTGACTAATTCCTGATTATTCGATTTGATTTACACATGAAAAAATGCACCAGATCTGTGAAAGGTAATGAGAAAGATAATTGGAAGAAAGAAATTTGGGTAAGTTGTTGACAAACGAGCGCGTTGTTTTCAGATCAGATTACAGATTTCGCTTTCAGAAAAACGACGATTAATCATTTCTCCGAGAAGACGATTTTGTCTTTCCACTGATTAATTTCTAGAGGGAAATTTCTAGAGAAAACGACATAATTGAAATGAGTTACATTAAACTAGTTTGAGTGCCTGAAAAAATCAAGTTAATCGTAATAATAAAGACTGATCATCATCCGTAAGCATTTATTTCTTCGGGAAATTTTCTTATTAATTGTGATGTTCTCATAAAGCATGACTTCAATATCAAAGGCATTCAGACAAATGATATCAGCAAGAAGTAATCAAATATATTTTAAGCAACACTTAGAAATAACAAGAATTCAATTATAACTAAATATATGAAATAAAGGAAATAATAACTAAATATATGAAAAGAGCTTTAAAGATACATTCATAAAAGAAATCAATTTAATTATTCCTTGTGGCAAAAGATGAAGTTAATTGCTTCCTGGTGAAATATTTCAGAAATTGTCAATAAGAGCAGACTACATATGACATATGAAGGATATTCATTTTTAAAAAATTTTGAAAGAATAAATTTGTCGTAGCAGAGATTCTTAATCTTTTTTTATTCATGAGGGTTTTTTTTTTTTGATAGAAAGATCTAAAAATAAAAACATTAAAATTTATAAATGAAAAGAAATTTTAATTTAATGCAGTAATTTTGCCATTTTTTTAAAAGGCTTAAATGAAGATATTTCTGGTTTTTCTCCTCCTTCTTTTGTATATTAATGCAAAAATCTGAAATAAAGTCAGAATTTTTAAAGGTTTCAAACTCAGATTTCTGTACTTAATGGAATGTATGTAATACATTCCATTAAGGTAACCGACTACGTTCAAAGGAAAAATTTGATTCTTTAAAAACTATTTTTGGTTTTTAGATGTATTAACAATTATAAACACTATAAATACAAAAATGTTATTTGAGAATATAATATATTTTGAGAAATAGGAAAATTTGTGGTCAATTTTAGTGAAATTTAACCAAAATGGTTAACAAAAAAAATGTAATGCAACAATCTTATTTTGCTTTGTACACAAGTTATAGAGTATAATGATGAATGAAATAAAATAAAATCTAAGAAGCATTTTGAGGTGCAAAGAATTTGCGGGTAAAAATATACGTATATATGCATTTTTTTCCATAAAATCGCAACTTAATTTTTCTAAAAACATCTATAACAGAAAAAGTATGTCAGCAACAATTAAACTTTTTGTTCATTTCATTGCCTATATTATTTAAAACACACGCTGAAATTTTGATTTCAATACCACTATTAGTTTTTGGGATATCATGTTAATGGTAGATATTTTTTATAAAAATTAAAATTGAAGTTAAAGACAAATTTTAGCTGAAAAATAAATTTTGCTTAAAATTTCTCTGAATAATAGGTTAAAACTTCCTTTTCTAATAAAAACAAACTGTTTTGGACAGAAAAGTCTGAATTACAAGAAATAACACTTTTTTACAAAAATCGCCAATGTGTCGAATACCAGTGTTTTCAACGTAGTCGGATCATTTAGTACAGAATTCCTTTTTTTATAATAAATTTCCTTTTTTTCCTTATACATCAGAAAAAAATCAGATTCATCCAGTTGCCTTGGAAATCCTGGGTCTTCTAAAGATTCTTCAAAGCAGAAGATTTGCGATACTATTTTGCTGGATTCCCAGTCATGTCGGAATCACAGCAAATGAGCTCTCGGATATTGCTACAAAATGTGAGTCTTTTTTTCTACTGAGAGACATTCAGTGATGCGAAAAACGCAATCCAACATCATTTTTACTCATTCTGGCAGGAGTCAGGAAATGATCGAATAAATAACAAACTTCACTCGATAAACCTTTTATTTCCTTCTGGCCGTGTTTACCTGTGAGAGAGCTAGACGTTAAATCATCAAGACTCCGCATCCGCCATACACGATTTACACATAAATATCTTTTATTCGGCGATCAAATATCATTTTGCTCGAATTTCCAAATGATTTTAACGGTTCATCACCTTTTGATGGAATGTCCTGATTTTTAATAACACCGTTTAAGATTTTTTCATGTTTCCACATTGGACATTCAAATGCTTGTGGGGTTACGTTCCCACAAAAATAATTTTTAAATTCTTAAAAGAAATTGGATATTATCATCTTATTTAATATTTCTTTTTATTGACCTTTTTTACACTTTGCAATGTCTCTTTACATTACAAATAATGTAATTTTATCAATTAGTCTCTACTTTTTCATATTTTTATATGACAAGTATTTTATTTTAATAATATGTCTAACACAGTATGTCAGCTATGGCTCTTGCACCATTAAACTACACAATCCAACCCAATCCTTGTAGAAAATAGAAATGAAACTAAGGGACTGGAAAGGCGCCATCAACAGATAAGACTTAGTAGGGCCAACAGTGAGACGAAGGAAATGGAACCCGACCCTAAAAGCATTGTCCGAGTCATACTTACAGAATTCTTATCTATGGAGGCTCTTATCAGAAGAAGCTGCATTATCCCTTCTTTCACAGTCATAACGAAAACTGCTTTCTTTTGTTATAAAAATAATAATGAATTTATGTAAGGGAGGGAGAAGGTTTTTGTTATTATTAAGTAAAATTTCGTTTTTTTATGCATTTAATCTTTAGTTCTTCTCATATCTGACAAGAATCAAGCGAAATTTATGCTGTCTTATTTTATAATGAAGTGACATTGCAGATATTTTTGACAAAGAGGATTTTGTTGGAAATAAGTGAAAGCATCATAACTTTTCCCATCTCTTTTGATGTTAACTGAGGAAAAAAAGAATCCAATGGATAGTATTTTTACGAAATAAGGAATTTCCATGTTAAATTAATAAATAATCTTTCCATTGATTGTTTATTCGAACTAAAATTCTTTTCCAAACAAGCTATTATCATGTGAGAACATGATGTTGTTTTCGTTTGAGATTTTGAAGCCCCTAAATATGTAATCAATAAATTGTTAAAATGGTAACAGATTGGCGATTTATCGCTTTTGAGGCGTCAATATTTCCCTTTTAGGTGTATTACAAAATAATACAAAAGGTCGTCCCATCGCCAAATAAAGTTACAACTTGATTCCATATTATTCATTCTCAGAATTTTTTCGGATTCCTTTCATTAAGTTATCATTAACCAATTTAAACCGGTTTGAAATCACCACGAGCCTATCAGATTACTCATGTGTCGATATTTAGAAAAACAACTAAGGGTTTTTTTTCCTTCTTTTTTTAAAAAAGTCTCAAAATTAGTATAGCAGCAAAACTTTGTTTGCGAATTATAAACTGAAAATGTAAGTTTTAAAAATATATATAAATATACATTTAGGAATAGATGCAGATAGAAAAGCCTCGTAATTGTTTCAAACCGGTTTAAACTTAAATTATTTAAGACAAATTATGACTTAAAAATTATCTCTTTCTCACATGATAACTTGAAATTTTAGACAGCAGATTTCATTTTCTTTTTTTCTTTTTGAGATTTTTTAAAAAATTATTTATTGTTGCACACACATTTATTATTTTCTTCAATTTTATTTGAATAAAATATTATTATATACTATCAAAGAATTTGTTATATGCAAATATTAAGCCAAATCAAAGTTTTGAGACATGAATAAAAATTAAGCAGTAATTTGTGAAGCTGTATTGTTTAAACAAATATTTTAGAGCAACTGCGCAGGTGTCTTGGCATGCGGGTTATCGAGTCTTCCCCGTGTCATGTGTTTGAGTCTTCTGCCATGGCTGCTCTATCTGTGAACGTCCGTCCTGTAAAAAGGGGTTTACAAGCGAATGAGTGGTATTTAAGTGGGAAACCCGTACTCTTGGCTCTAGTTGGAGCTACTAAGATAACAGACTTTCCCTGTCAGCTTAAATCGCTGTCTTCGTAACAGCGGGCTTGTCTAATCGCAGAAAAATTGCAAAATATCATCAACTTTAAGGTAAAAAAATAACTTTGGTATGTTTACTAAAGTTTCTGATTATTTATTTTATGAAGTTAAATATCTTTTCACAAATTAAAATTTTGGATATTGATAATCGCATAAAATGTTTTCTGAATACTTCAGTTTTACATATATTCATTCTTGATGAATAACGAAACTTATCAAAGTAATAAATCCTTATTAAAATGCAAATTCTAAATACATTTTACAGCTTGTATGTTTTTTTTCTGTATAAGATTAATATTTGTTATTCATCATACTGTCATATTATTTCAAATGTTGCATAGATTATCTATCTGTTTCTGCATACAGTAAGTTTTTATTGTAAGTATTGATTTGGTTGCTTCACAAATTTAGCAAGATTTTCTTCAAATATCTATATGTCTTGTAAGAATCTATGTTTTGCAATTTACCCAAATAAACTCTTTCAAACCAAATAGAAGTATATCTTTAAAAAACAAAGATCATTGTTTCTTAAGTGGCTCTTTTCGAAAGTAACAAGACGAAGTCACAACACATCAATCAACAGCATGGGTAGTTGCAGTAGCCATGTGACTAAGTAGGCACGTGCATCAAATTGCTTGAGAAAAAGCATCGAAAGATCTGATAAACTCTTTATTAAAATTTTAAAAGGGAAAAATACGAAGCCTTCGCAATAAAAATTGTGAATTTGAAACATTTAGGCTAAGCTAATGAGTAATGCCAGCACATATTGAAACATTGGACTTTATTTAATAATTATAATATTTATCTAATGTGGAATATTTTATTTCTAAATGTTTCTTAAATCCCCTTTTTTTATTGTGAAACATAGGAAAGAAAAGGGGTTATTCCTGTCTAATAGTGTTTCGAAATGGAATATAAAAAAGTTTCTTTTTTTCGCTCCAGATAAAAGGCGAATGTTATTGAAAGCCAGCAGATAAAGAGAAGAATCTGCACGGTTTTATTTTCAGTGCATTCGGTTTCTTTGAAAGGGATTTAGAAGAACCTATTCAGGCTTAACTAAAGCTTTCCGGGTATTTTAAACAGCTTTCAATTTCATTCGAGGAGAAAAAGAACCGTTACATAACTCCCTTAACCATATTCAATAGACAGAATGAAAAACTGTGAATTGTTCAGAAAAAAACGTCAAATTATTTTACAATTTCTTTTAGAATTTTATTTCTTCAACCGTATCTTAACAGCAATGTAAAAGGAAATCCTACAGATACACGTGAACCCAATTTTCAACGTATCTTTTTTATAATATTAATAGTCAATCTTTTTCTTTTCCTGATTTATATCAATACTAGCTGGTACCCGGCACGTTGCTGCCAAAAAAAGAAATAATTTTGGATTTGTTTAGCTTATTTTAGTTTAGTTAATTATATTAACGTCCCGTTTTGAAGCAACACGAGGGCTATTTGAAATAATTTTGGAAACATCGTTTAAAATTTAAAATGTCTATCTTGTTTAATTAGGAATTTTAGTAAGAATAGCATTTATTTTCGTATCGGAAATGAATACATTCATTGAAATTGAAGGATATATAAAAAGGAGAAGTGTAAATAGTATTTACTCTTTCTTACTTTATTATTCAAGAGCTTTAAGGTAGGCAGCATTTTTTTATTTTTCTGTCTACAGCAGAAGCAAATAAATTTCTTGATCGTCCGCCTCATAAATATCCAGCATAGAACTGGTTATGTGAAAAACATAGATTTTTTAGGTTCAGTTCGCACATTTAAAGTGCAAGTAATAAGTAGTAAAAGTTTTATCGTGATCGAATGAGAGGTACGGCAGCGCATGAGAGACATACAGACAAACATTCATTTTTATTTATCTATACATAATTTTACTATGCCTCTAACCATACCTTAAGTACAAGTAATTGCTTGTCAAAGTTTTATCGCGATCAAATGAGAGTTACGGCAACGCATAAGGTACAAACAAGCAAAAAATCATTTGACATTAGTAAATAGATGCGGTAAATAGATCAAAAAATATTTTTTATACATTAGAGAATTTTACTATGCCTATACCCATCAAGTAATAAGTTGCCATCACAATCGGATGAGCGGCACGCCAGCGGATAAGAGACATACAAACAAACATTCCTTTTTATTTATATAGATAAGGAAGAATTGTGCTCTGGTTTATATTGATTCTTTCAAGATCATATTGTCATTTTTGTTAGATAAAGATAGTGATTAGAATCATTGAAAATGAAGCTATAAAGCTTCGTAGAAAATAAATAAGTTCTTAAAGGAAAGCAACAAAACATTTAATTTTATTAAAACTTATGTGTAAGTATTGAACAGTTTGGGCCCATAGTAAAATAATTTTCCTATAAAGATTTCCTGTACCATTCTAATTACTTTATGTTTAACAGAAATAATTCGTAATATTTTTAATTATCTTTATATAGATTATTAGGATAATTAAAAATTTTAATCTCTTTTCAATATTATTTGAATATATAAAAACATATTATAAAATCAAGATTTGTAAACTTTTTTCATTATTTTTTGTCTGACCATAAAGCATAAAGGCATTAATAAAAAATGATAAATAGTAAATTAATTTATCATTCAATCTAATCCAAAAATAATAATGAATTTATAAAAATGATCCAACAAATATTTTCCTGAATGAAAATAATTTTTATTATTATTTGAAGTTTACAATATATTCCAGTCAATGACAAATCAAAAAAAATAGAAGGAAAAATGATACAGTACAAGATTACATTTAGTTAACTAATCCAGAATAATTGAATGGTCTTCTGAATTCGAGTAAAATAAACAATAAGTTATAACACTCTAATCCATTCAGATGTATCAGCAAAGTATCCATTTTAAAAACTATTCTAATGTATAAATTTACATAATTATCAAAGAGAAGGATTTATTCCCTAATTTATTTTAACAAGAGATATTTTCTTATTTTGCTTACTAATCGCTCTCAAAGGAATAAGCCATTTTATGTATTTTTATGAAAACACCTTTTGCATAAATGTATATTAAGCTTATCAGAAATTCTTCGGGCGTGGTTTAGAAAAGCGAAATATGTTGCAACGTACATTTATCTTGAATATCAATTTCAACGTCAAAAAGGACTGACAAAAAAGTAGTTAGTTTTTGTTTATGAACAAAAATTACATTGTGCTTTAAAGTAGTGAATTAGCTTTTACTTAGCAAAGAACAAAATTTTAAAAAAAACGAGGCTCTGTATATTTTTATAAAATGCTGAAATCTTTTTTAACGAAAGTGAATCGAATAAATTAAAATTTTGTGAACAACAAACACGTTGAGAAAGAAAAGGAAACTTGAAAGTTTCTTGTTAAATTTTCTATAAAATATTATATAATCTATGATTTAAATAAATTATTATTTTAATAGAATTATATAAATATTATAAAGTAAGATTTTTAGGAAAATAATTCATCCATCAGTAATGCTTCCAAATATGAAACTGCAATACAAAAACTAATTGATTTTCAATATTAATAAACATTCTATTAAAAACGCGTTTCAAAAAGTTTAATTTATATTTGATATGTATGAAATATTATGCTTAAAATCCATCACTTTATTTAACAGGTTTTCTAACAATATATAAAATGAAAACAAAAAAAAAAACTAGAATAAAACTTAAAACTAAATTTTCTATTATTACGGTAAAAAATTATTATTGCGGTAAAAAATAAAAGAATTTTAATTCGTCACTGCATTCAAGATATTGTTTCAATTTTAATGTACAAGGTGGCCAGAAATAAAACACCCCTACTCTGACCTCCATGGATATCGAACTACTCAGTGTAAAGGCTCAAAATTTTGTACACATACTATTCAAAATATGGGGAAACGGATTTCACGAAAAAAAAATTAGTTCCTGAAATCACCGATAGGTGGCGCTGCACAACTGGAACTATGATCAAAAGACACAAATAATAATAAAAATTAAAATGTTTATGCGGAATGGAATGCTTCCATGCTTCCTTTTTAATTTTTCTGCCCCTTATGGAAAATAAAAATAGTAAAGAAGCTAGAACTCCCGTTGTAACTGCAATTTCATACTGTAACCAGAAAAATTTGCATAAAGCATGGTTAGAAGCCATGTTCTGGGTATAAAAGAAGTTAAAAGGTGGGGAATGTCATTCTTATTAGTGATGGCTGTCACGCTGCCAGAACGCGCTTTGCTTGTGAAGTTGTTTTACGAGAATAAAGGAAATGCTCCAGCAGCACTTCGAGAGTTTCGCCGACTTAAGGATTTGCGTAAGGGACCATTGCTTCCACAAGCTCTCAGGAGAATGATCGCTCGATTCGAGGAAACTGGACATCTTGGAGTTCAGCCTGGTCGAGGACGCAAACCGGTTCGTTCAGATGTCGTTGAAGATGTTGCCACCGGTATTGTTGAACAGTCAATGGATAATGTTTTAGGCTGCAGTAGTGCACGTGCAGTGTCACGACACTTGGGTGTTCCCTATAGCACAGTGTGGAACGTACTCAGGAAAATGGTGCATTGTTTCCCGTACAAAATCCGCCCTAATCAACAATTGCTGGCCACAGACAGGGAGATGCGACTGACCTTTGCATTGACATTTCTTGCTAGAGTTGAAGTGGATGCATCGTGGCCGTGGCAGATTCTGTGGAGCGATGAGGCCCATTTCCACCTCAGTGGAACAGTGAACACCCATAACTGTCGCATATGGGACACGACAAACCCCCGTACCTTCCAAGAGATTCCACTCCACTCACCGAAAGTTACAGTCTGGTGTGGATTCACAGCCACATTCATCCTTGGACCGTTCTTTTTCGAAGAGGTTACTTCCAATGGCCTTGAGACATGTACCGTGACGGCCAACAGGTACAAAAGGATGCTCGAAACATTTGTTGTACCCCATTTGCAGCAGCGCCAATGCCTTGACACCATTACTTTTATGCAAGATGGAGCACCTCCACACATTGGACTCCCTGTGCAACAGTTTCTTCGCCAACATTTCACCACTGACAGAATAATCAGTCGCGCGTTGGCCATCTCGTTCACCGGATCTTAATCCGTGTGATTTTTGGCTTTGGGGACACTTAAAAAACCTTGTTTATCGAGAACGTCTGATAACCTTGGCAGATTTGAAAGAGAGTATCAGTCTGCATGTGAGAAGCATCTCAGATGACCAGTTACGATCCGCAGTTGAACAAGCTGTCCACAGACTTCACATTTTACATCTTCAGGAAGGGAACCATATTGAGCAGCATTCCCTGCATCGATAACGTCCTTGTTTCATGTATGCTTGGTACTTTCAAATAAAATGTGTTTAAAACGTGTTTTTGTGTCTTTTCAGCATACGTCCAGTGGTACAGCGCCACCTATCGGTGATTTCTGGAACTAAATTTTTTTTTCGTGAAATCCGTTTCCCCATTTTTTGAATAGTATGTCCACAAATTTTCAAGCCTTTACACTGAGTAGTTCGATATCCAGGGAGGTCAGAGTAGGGGTGTTTTATTTCTGGCCACCCGGTATATAAATTTATAAAACGAAAGGAAATCCTTCAATATCAGTTTTAGATTATAAACTATACCTCTATTCGTATTTCTGCCCCTCAGGGGCTCACCTTCTTTAGGTGAGTACGGGTGTCCCAATCCCGAGGTACCCAGGAATCTTTCCTTCCTTTCATTTTTTCCTGCTCCTCTACGCCTTCTGCTGTCTGCTGTTTTTTTCCTTCCCTCGCCTGCCGTCGAGGGAGCTCTCCATGGGAGGCTGTTGCCGATCTGTTTGCTTCTTGCTTCTCATGGACAGCCAAAAACCCCACGTGTTGGCCGTGCGTGGCGACCCATTGGACGGGTGGTGTACTGCTGGTCCCGGTGCATCAATTCGGCTGGTAACCTAACCAATTGGTTAGTTTGCTAGGGATTAAGCGAAAGGGTCATTCTCTGGGGCTTGGCGTTAAGGGTGGTCAACGTTCCTGGAGATGACTCTGAGCGTATAGGCCTTAACTAGCACCAAGGTAATTGCTGAGGCTGGTTGTTCCAGAGCCAGTGACTGCCTTCCCTCGTTGGGCTCCGTGGTGGGCAGTGCCGTTGGGGTCCGAATTACAGTTGTTTCTTTGCATGGGATCTTTTGAAAAAATTTCTGGTGTGGAAGTTATGGAATTGGAGAGTTGTAATATAGACCGCTTAAGTAAATATGTAAGATATTTAATTTTGAGTCCAACTGATAAATCTAGAAATTTGTTTTCATTTTCTCCTTTTGCTATACATAAAGGGATTACTGGAATTGGAGGAGAACCTAAATCTGTTAAAAAACTAAAATCTGGAGATTTCCTCATAGAAACTTTGACACCATCTCAAACAAAATCATTTCTCAACGCAAAAATCTTGCTTGACATTCCTATCTCTGTTACACCTCATAAAAGTTTGAACTCTGTTAGAGGAGTAATATCTGAACCTGACTTATTGAATACATCAGATTCTGATATCCTTGACGGTTTTTCTGATCAAGGTGTAATTCATGTTCGTCGTATTACTGTAAGAAAAGATACTGATTTTCAGCCAACTATTCATGTAATTTTAACTTTCAACAAAACCCAATTACCGAAGTCAATAAAGGCTGGATACTTAAATTGTCGTGTCCGCCCATTCATACCAAACCCAATTAGATGCTATAAGTGCCAACGTTTTGGACATTTGCGGATTGCTTGTCGAGGAAATATGGTGTGCGCTAGATGTGCTTCAGTTGGTCATTCTGTTACTGATTGTCAACTGGAGCCGAAGTGTGTGAATTGTGCACAGCCTCATGAATCCAGCTCAAAATTCTGCCCAACTTGGAAACTAGAAAAAGAAATTCAAAAATTGAAAGTAATGAAAAACATAACATACGCCGAAGCACGTAAATTGTGTCTACCAACAGCTGTTCCATCCTTTTCAAAAATAGTTCAACAAAAAAAATCTATTGACACCATAGAAAAATTTACACAGACAGATTCAAATGCTACTTATGTATCACTTAAAAAATCTGTTTCAACATTGACCGATGATAAGATATGCAATGTAACACGACCTCCGAAAAAGAAAAAAGCCCAACAGGATACTAGTATTCATTCTAATGGAAATTTAGCAAATCCAGAGAATGTAGATTTTCATACACATCTTAGACCCACGAGCGAAACTAATGTATTAGAAACAGTGCAATCAACAGCTTCGTATAACTCTTTGTCAGAATCGATGTTAACAGAAAATTTGCTTCCTGATACTCAAGATACAGCAGAATCCGAGGATTGTATTGATTATGATCCTGAAGAATCTATTGACGAAGATTTTATAGATGATCGCCATCGACGGCAGCCCTCTACCAGTAGAGCAGTTTCTAATTCAAAATTTTATCCTACTTTTAAATCGAAGTTTATGAAAAAGCGAAGAAAGAAAAAAAGCTGATATTTTGCTTAGAATTTAGTTTTATTTTGATACATTGACATTTGTCGAGTGAACTGGTTTTTGACTCTTGTTGGCTTTTAAGATGATACCTTTTAATATTTGTACTACGTATACTTTTGTACTTTTATATCCCTGAACAGTTTTAAAATATTTATTGTTTTGTGATACAATCTACCTTGTATTTGATTATATATCGAATTTTAAATTACCACGTTTATCTATTGTACGTTTTATTTTAATTACACCATACGTTTGGCGCAGTATAATCAAAAAATGGTTTTTGCGCCAATAAACCTCACATTCACTCACTCACTCACTATTCGTATTTCTGACTTAGTGTTTGAAATTATATGTCAATAAAATTTTCGTAGAT
>JAPMOQ010020855.1:28487-102313 GCA_026543055.1 Argiope trifasciata | reverse complement strand
TCTGACTTAGTGTTAGAAATTATATGTCAATAAAATTTTCGTAGATATATATATATATATACATATATATATATATATATATATATATGTATATATATATTCAAATATTTAGTCAGCAGATCTTTATGTTTTTAAAAGAAGAAACAAAAAAATATTATTATTTGGTTCCTGATAACAGAGAAAAAAAAAAGAGTTAAGATATTTCTACAAAAATGAGAAGTTGTTATTTCTTTTAGACATACTAAGATGTCAACTACGAAAAACAAACATAGCAGTAACAAAACGATTTTGAAATTTGAAATTTGTTTAAAATTTAAAAAAGAACAGGAAAGTAAGTAATTCGATTTATTTAACAAATTTCAAACTATTTAACATAACAAATAATATAAATAAAGGGTACTTGTAAAAATTTATCCTACTTCAATAATATTTTGAACTACATTTAGCTAAAACTTTTAAAGTAAATAAAAATTTTAGCGGATACTTTCTGTATCGTTTACAGCTTTTGACAGCGATTCATAAAATATGATTAACTATGTTTTTAAAGTAGATTTTCTAGATAGATTATCGAGGCATGTGTGGTAATTAAATTTCATTCAAATGTATTGATTTTATGTGAACTTATTTTAACAATGTTAACTATTTCTCTATAATCAATATAAATTTATGGCGTAGTTTTTATTGTATTGTTACAGTTTATAAGTATTATAATTTGTTAAACTTATCACAATATATTACAATATTCTTTTTATTGACGAGACTGAATGTGCAAACAGAAATCTGTGAATATAGGGCATATATTAAGTCTATAAATAGCATAATTATAAAAATTTATTACAACTGTTATGGTAACTGAAAAATAAATAAAGCATTATTTTACTTCTCGATTTCAACAAAGAAATGATTTCAGAAATGTTATGAAAGAAAAATAATTTTAGAGTCTTTAGATGAAATACATTTAATGTGTTTTTGGAAACATATTTCTTGTGTTCCAATCAATTGAAATCTAGGCGAAAATAATAAATAATTTTTTGTTTACATTTTAATCTCCATTTAAACAGAAGCTCTTAAAAATTCTTTAAATTTTATTAAAATATCGATTAGTCTAGATTGAAAATGATATGTTTAAAGGATATCTAAAGAATATTAGGGATACATTTTGCCTAATAGAAACCATCTAAATTTGAATAAACTTTATCGGACGAATTTGTGCTAGTTGGATCATATCTTTAGATTTAGATTTTACAAATTGTTAGTAAGATATTGTTTTTTTAACTTTGAATGCCTTTTTATTATATAAATGAAAGGTTAACGCGTGTATTTACTTTGGTGACAAAAAAAAATTGAAGACTATAAAATCGCTTAGAGCTTTATAGTTCTGTATGAAAAAAGGTTGAAATTTTTCCATCCCATCATATCAGTTAAAGTTGCATGGCAGATCATTGAACTTCTTTATGCTTGGTAAACTTTTCCCTTAAAATTAATTATTTTGTCTAGACTGGAAATAATGTGCTCCTTTTATATATTCAAATAATATTGGGGGAAAATAAATTTTATGTTTTAACATACAAAAGATGAAAATATATTTGTATGATTTTTAGGAAGAAAATTATTTTAAAGAAGAGTTAATGATATAATTCGTAACTTCATTTATTATTATTTGTACAGAAGTATTAATAAATAAATCATACTAATCATCCATAAAATATATATCTTTGGCAATATCATGCTTTGTCTACTAGATCAATAGATTCTGGCAAATAATCTTTTCATTGATTGTCCAAGATATTGTTGTCCAACTGATCGTCCTCATGCTCATGCTGCATATATATATATATATATATATATATATATATATATATATATATGCAGCATAAGTATGAGGGCAAGGAATTCAGGAAAACAGCTCCTTCAACTCTAAACCAGAACTGAATTAAACACACTATTTTTAACTTGAAAAAGCAGTCCATTTTATTGTTCCCAGGACTTGGACCAAAAACGGTCTGGGCCAGTCAGGCGTATATTTCTTAGGGGAGAGAGGGTTAAAATTATCTAAGTTTCCAGCACAAAGTCTGGAAGAAGTCTATAATGTCACCAAATTGGTCTCCAAATAATCGCCATGCACTGGGATTACCGGCCTAGGCACCCAAGCATAATTGTTTTTTAATGTAATGGAAGCAAGCATTACATTAAGAGACAATTACTACAACAATTACTCATTAGGGTGGTAACTATATATATATATATGTATTATTGTAGACCATTTATTGAGGAAAGTTTAAGGAAATTAAAGTCATAACAAAAAAAGAGTTTTATAACAGAGATTTTAATTACTCCGCCCATGCACGAAAACTTCGAACTGCGCATGTGTAAATGGCAAGATCTGTGGTTAGCAAATGCGATACTTTCTTTGTTTACGTTTGATTTTAAAAAGCGATTCAAGACTCATTATGACTAAAAGAAGGAAATCGAACCTTGGTCGGAACACATGAAATGCCAAAAAGCTTCGTTTGTTGTGAGGAGGAAAAAAAATGTTAGCTACAGTTAGCGAATATCAGAAAAAAAATTCCGCACCTTGAGAAGGAGTACCTTTGCTTTATCTTTTCGACACCAAACGAATATATATATTTTTTATTTTACCATTTTTTATTTACATGGCAGTACATGTAACTCTAAATTCCCCTAAGTTGTAGCTACATCCTTTTTGCAGCAAGCCCTTCAAATCTTTTTAATTTGAAAATTTCTGAATTCCCTCAACAATTATGAAGGGTTTAAGTCCTATAAACATAGTTATTTATGAAAATATAAATGGTAATTAAATTAATTTATCAATTGTATTAAAAAAATTGTAAAAATTTTCTTACGAAAAAGTAGAAACATATTTATGAAAACGCAGAAAAGAAACCCTCCTATCATTAACAAATTGGAAAAGATTTGTCATTATTCCAAAATGCAAGTCGTGTCTTTCTTCCAAAAAAATCCATCAAACGGTGGAAAAATTTCTTTCCAACATTTTCTCTACTACAATCCAGAAGTTTTTACTTGTCCGAAAGAAAAAAATTTGTTACAGCAGTCACATTGTGTTTCTACTCTGTCAAGAATTGTTTTGTCTTCAAATAATCAACTCTATATCGTTATAATTTTTGTTCCTTTTCGAAAAGGAAGAAACAGCATTCTCCTTGAAATAAGGCTTAATGGAAGTTAGCAATCACTGGGTTTAAGAGCATTTAGAAAAATGAGTTTTTCTTCTCTGCTTTTCGAGCGATAATCAATACTTTTGCTTTGGAACATTAGGACAAAAATGTTTTGCAATTCTGTAAGTTCTTTGAAGAGTTCCATAACATATAAAAACAAAAGAAACCAAAAATCCAGTTTTAATGTTTAAATCCATGAGTAAAAAAAATTATATTTATATCGACAATGAAACTCAAAAACGCTAAAGAGAATAATTTGACTCAGAAGCCTTTTTTAGTTTATATTCAGAACAATTTTGGAAATCAATGAGGGCACATTTGTTTTGGAAAATTTAGACTTAAATTTTCAACATTTAATTTATACAAATATCGAAACAAAAGAAGATAAAAATCCAGTTGCAGTGCTGAAATCCATGTACAAAATTTTTTATTTATAAGCATCAATTGTGAAATCGAAATTTAAAAGGCTATAAATAAGTAATAACTTTATATTATTTATTTCATTTTATTTTCGCAAAAAATTTCAAGAAAAAATTTAGAAATCACTAAAGGTAATGCACTTTTATAACATTGAAATCATTGAAAATGAATTGTTGTATTTAAGCTACAATTCAAATTTTACATGAATGTTGATATAAAAAGAATTCTAAATATCGAAACGATTGACTGTTTCAAACTGGTTTAAACTAGTTAATGACATAAATTAAATAAAACATTCCGAAAGAATTCAGAGAATAAATAATTTGGAAATCGAGTTGTAACTTTAGTTGACGATAAATCGCCAAAAGTGAAAACCTACTACATTTTTCTAATAATTCTAAAATCGAAAAACTGATGCATCGAAATCGTTAAATCGCCAATTTCTGGCACACCCAACTTCAACAATTTATTACCTACACGTTTTGAGGCTTCTACAATTTGTTGCGTACGCATTTTGAGGGTTCGAAAACCGCAAAGCAAAATAACGTCGTGTTCTCACATGACTATAACCGCATTCCTATTTTGACGTTGTTCATATTGAAGATTTGAGTATTTGATGAAATTGATGATCCTCTATTCTTGGTCCATTAATACTGATTGAAGTTGCCTCAATTTGACTGCACACATTTCTAATGGCAGAAGATTAAACTTCTTTACCTTGAAATTTCGCTTCACCATTTCACTATCATGCCCGTGTCCTTTAAAAACTTTAGATATCAGATGTCACATTTCCATGTCCCCAATTATATATTATAGAATACATCCTTAAAAAAACATTTAGTATGATCATATAACTTTAACACCTTTATAATGAAACTGCTTTTTCGGTGTTAAATAATAAATATAAGATCACGTGAAATTCCAAATCTGTATTACGGGGTTAAAACTGGATTTTAGTTAAGTTCAAAATCAGATTGGGAAAAAACCAATAGATTCCTGCAATTTCTAAAAATTAATTTGAGAATATTACCATCCCATACAATTAGTTTTAATGATCACGGGAAATTAAGAAGACGAATTTTTCACCATTTTATATATTTGTGTAAGAATTAACTTGCGATTTCTGCAAGGAGTACTCAAATGAAAAGATAGGAAGTGTATTAAAAATGTAACCATTAACATATTTGCCATGTAACCATAACCATGACATCTAGAGATGTGATTGAAGTCTCCGACGTAGATCGGAACATGCGAGGGTGTACCATGCGCAGAAGAGTGCAGAGACTCTGAGAAAGAGCGACGTTCAATTGACGCTACTTGTTGAATTCCCTGAGCACAGAAGAACCATTAACTCCAATGTGTTCTTTTAGACATTACGAAGGCTAAACAACCGGGGTTGCCCACCATGATAACGCGCATCTAAGTGGGAGCAGCTTGACCGTCCACCCTAAAGTCTGGGCATGCCATTGTGTGATTTTAATGTGTTTAAATTTCTTGACTAAAACAGTTAGGAAGCGCTTCAAATTGGACTCTACGAAAGACAGGGTCTCGTCAGTGCCAGGAATTCTGGGAATAAGGAACTCAGTACCTTTTTATTTGAAAATTATTTATACAACTTCGAAATCGATTGCCTTTAACGATTTAAAATCCCAATGCTGAAATTCTTTTCTTTTTAATTCACAATTTTTAAACAATTACGATAAAGTGTTTTAGTTAAAGGTTAATTTATACTAATTAATTCTCTTCAAATTAAGAAAAATGTTTTTAAAAATAAAGTCTGAAAAAATGTATGGATTTTTCTGCAATACTTAGTACTTAATAAATTCCTTTAAAGTAATTAGTGAATTGATCCTTAAAGGGAGGACATTTAAATCTTTAAAGCAGACTTGTGGCTTTATCATTTATATTAAATGAACCAAAGATTCAAGTATTTTGCCATTTTTCTTTTTGCAGTCAACCTGAAAGCACTTGAGAGGAAAAATGAAAGCAAGAAGGAGAGATTATTGTTTATTTACCAAAAGAATAATTTGCGTTCAACAAAAATGCCAATTTTTTTTTCTTTTACAGAAAGCAGATAAAATATTCTGAATTCACAAATACATAGGATTCAATAATTATCCTAAATTCTTCTAAAACGACTTGTTGCTTGATTTAATCAATGCTATGGCTACTTTTTCTTTCAAAATGAAGTATTAGGGAATAACATTCTGTAACTGTAACTGTTTTCCTTCGCTCTCTAGTCACCACTGCAATAAAAAGTTAGTTCAAGTTGTGGAAGCAAGCAGTAAACATGTTGGCAAGAATATAGTTTTAATTTATACTTGTAATTAAATATTATTGCCTAAAATAGTTTTTTCCCTTGTAAATCATGACTTTTTTACTTTATTAAATAGATTTTAACTTAATTGGCAGGATTTATTGATTTTAATCACCTTCCCTGACCGAATTTAAATTTTTTGCGCCCTTATGGCACAGTTCTTTTTTACTCTCTTTTATATATAATATTTATTTATTTGTAGCGGTCGCGTGTTCTTAAAACATTTTTTTTTATTTCTAGATGTACCACAGTTCTAAAACTTTACACAATTGAACGCTTCTAGCTTATAACCATATAAGAATTAAATTTTTTATTGCTTGATTATCAATTTGTCGTTAATTCATAGTAAAAGAAAAAACATTTTGTGACGAAATAATAATTTTTGACCATGATCTAATAATTCCAATTAGCTGCATAACAAAGTGTAAATATGATTCAACTGAATTAACTTGAACCAGATCCATACAAACATTTCAGATGGTAGTGATCTGGTGGTAAGGTTTCAATTCGGGAGCCTTAAGGTTTCATGTTCGAGGCCCGATTCCACCTATAAAATCTCGTGTAAGGAGGCTTGTTTCAAGCTAATTCCGTCGGGATCAAACATCCTCTCAATGGTGTGGTGTGGATAGGGGGTGCCATCTCAGTTGGCGACCTCGTCTTCTCATGTGGTTCGAATTTATAACATTCACCCCTGAATGTCCCTAATGTTGCTTTAATGCTGTACGTTAATATAACTAAACTAAATCGTGTAAATTATTTTTAGTAAACTTTATTACGATTTTGTAACCATGCAAAGTTTAAACTACCAGACTACTGCAATGAAATTACATTTCTAGAAAAAGTGTGTTTCAAAACGCAATGTATTATTTTTAAAATATTATCATTCTGTCAACAAAAAAAAACTAAGAGGAATTTTTGGCAATTAAATTGTTTATATAATGGATTATAAAAATTCAATTCTAGACATCGTCATTATTTTATATTTATGTTTAAATGAAATTGATCAAACTAGAGGGATAAAATATTGCTATAACGTTTCCTTCAGGATACTCTGAATATTTATGCTGAATTTGATAAAAGAGTTGCAAATGGCTAAGCACGTAAATTTTTCTGAGCTTAAATTTCAATAAATTGAATCAGAAACACAGATTCCTTTTACATCAATCAATTTCTTCCCTAAATCATTGGAAAAAGAAAATTCTTTTTTTATGTTTGATAGGAGCTCTGTATTTTCACTTTTGACCACCAAACTTGATAACCTTCTGTTTTTTTTTTCTAATAACACTAAGAGCAAAAAATTCTTGTCATGTTTGTGTTGTTACGTAATTTTACTAATTACATAATTACTTTCCAGCGCGGATATTGTATTTATAAGAAAAATTGATTTACGGTCATCTGTATTGGATGTTTCTTTTTTAAGATCCCAGAGCTTGGGGCCATTTAACAAACTTGGCGACCATTTGGTTATTCCTCAAATAAAACATCGCAATGTCTTCGAATTACCCGCATATATAATTATAAAATCATTAATTCACAACCATATTCATCTAAAACCTTGAAGAAAAGTAAGAATATATTATATTATGATAGTTATGCTTCATATACACTGAAGTGACAAAAGTCATGGGATGACTGTTAATATCGTGTCGGTCCTCCTTTTGCCCGGCGAAGTGCAACAACTCGACGTGTCATGGAGTCCACAAGTCGTTGGAAGTCCTCTGCAGGAATATTGAGCCATGCTGTCTGTATAGACGTCCATAATTATGAAAGTGTGGATGGTGCAGGAGTTTGGGCACAAACGGACCTTTCGATGATGTCCCATAAATGCTCGATGGAATTCATATCGGGCGATCTAGGTGGCCAGATCATGCGCTGGAATTGTCCGGAATGTTCTTCAAACCAATCGCGAACAGTTCTGGCCCGGTGACATGGCGCATTGTCATCCATAAAAATCCCATCGTTGTGTGGGTACGTGAAGTCCATGAATGGCTGCAAGTGATCTGCAAGCAGCTGAACATAACCATTTCCAATCAATGATCGGTTCAGTTGCAACAGAGGACCGAGTCCATGCCATGTAAAAACAGCCCACACCATTATGCAGCCACCACCAGCTTGAACAGTGCCTTGCTGACAGTTTGGGTCCAGGGCTTCGTGGGGTCTGCGCCACACTCGAACTCTACCATCAGCTCGTAACAACTGAAATCGTTACTCATCTGACCACGCCACGGTTTTCCACTGGTCTAGGGACCAGTCGATATGCTCACGAGCCCAGGAGAGTCGCTGCAGGCGATGTCGTGCTGTCAGTAAAGGCACTCGAGTCGGTCTTCTGCTGTCATAGCCCAAGGAAGACAAATTTCGCCGCACAGTCCTATCGTACACGTCCCTCGTACGTCCCACATTGATTCCTGCAGTTATTTGACGAAGTGTTGCGTGTCTATTAATATTGACCATTCTACACAGACGTCGGCGGTCTCGGTCGTTAAGTGCAGGTGCTCGCCCACTGCGCTGTCCATGATGGGATGTGATGCCTGAAATTTCATACTCTCGGCACACTCTTGATACTGTGGATCTCGGAATGTTGAATTTACTAACGATATCCGCAATGGAATGACCCATGCGTCTAGCTCCAACTAACATTCCACGTTCAAAGTCTGTTAATTCTCGTCGTGCCACCATAAATTACGAAAACCCTGTTCACATGAATAACTTGAACACAAATGGAAGCTCTGGAAAACGAACTGCGCATTTATACTTTTTCGCTGCGATACTACTGCCATCTGTATATTTGCATATTGCTATCCCATGACTTTTGTCACTTCAGTGTATAATTATAAAAACAGCAATTCATAAATAAAATTTATTCGAAACCTCAAAAAACATTTCGAATAAATGATATTTTAACAGTTATACCTCAAAAATGGTATCTCAGTGTCGCATAATTAATAATATATATGATTTTAAAACAGTTCATTCATAATCAATGTTCATTCAAAATTTTGAAGAACAGTATCACAGTATTATAGAATTACCCGCATATATAATTTTAAAATCATTAATTCATAACAAATAAATTTTAATAGTTATACTAGCTGGAGTTTTTCAATATCTGTCTTTGATATATTCCAGAAATTGAGAGAGATAAAAATGCAACGCCCTATGTTTCAAAAATAAGTAAAACCGATACAAAAATGAAAGTGATATGAGAGAATAAATTTCTCTGTTTTAGTATAATTTTTCACTTTTAATGGGCCAAGAGGAATGAAGCTTCAAAAAAAAGTATAAATCATCATGACAGGAAACAAAAAGTGCAGAACTCTTGTTCTTATCTGAGTGAAAATGGTCCGTAAATCATTTATTATATATTTACCAGCCCTTATTTGTAAATTTTATTTATGAAATTCAGAACAGGTTTTCAAACACTAGCTTACTAGGTTTCGAAACTCATGAATGAATTTAAGTATCCCGGCATGGATATAAAATCTTATTATGAGAAAATTTTCTTTTTCTGGGAGAACGTCGTCTGTTATGTTTTCCTCTGTTTTCATGAAAAATGCCCTTGGGTATAATAAATACCTTAATGAATGCATATTGAATCTCACTTGTTGGTTAGATGGTTAAATATTAATTCGGATAAATTTTTTTCTAGTATTATTTTACTTATAATCATCTTTAGCAGTTGAGCCTGTTACAGTTTTTCATTAATCAGCTGAGCTTGTTACAATATTTCATTAATCAGTTGAGCTTGTTACAATTTTTCATAATGAAAATTCGTTGTATTCGTGAATATTTTTTTCTTAAGAATTATGTCACGAGAATTTTCAAAATTAAAAAATTTATCAGAATACTTTATTTATGTCAACTTTATTGTAGATAATACACAAAAATGCATCAAATTTAATTCTTTAGGCTTTTTATAAAATTCTTTAGACTAAGAAATTAAATTTGATCGATGAATACTAAAATTTATAAAAAAATTAGGTTTATAATGAATAAGAAAATAAATTTAATTAAAAAAGTTTAATCAAATAATAATTTTATTCCTCATCAATAACTGTTTTATTTAAAAAATGTATTCGTAAATATGATTTTTTAATGCAATCAAATATGGCAAATAATTTAAGACAAAGGCTTGTATCACAGGAATGTTTTTCCATCGATAAATTTGATAAAAATTAAATGCAATTCAATATCTACAATACAAAAATTAAATACAATTCTACATAGAGACCATATGTAGAATTTTGCTAATAATTTACACTGTCATATTGCGTTTTTCGAGACGACAGTCTATTGCATTCCCTCATAAAAAATTAAAATTCTCAAAATTAGAAAAAAAATCTTTAATTTTCTTATCCAAATATGTCCGTTCCTATTTAAGGGGTTTTGAATAAAAATTCAAGAAAAGTTCGTTCTTCTTTTATAAATGATTAAAAATAAAAATTATTTAAAATAGTTTTTTGAAGTAAATTTAAATATAAATATACTAAATCGTTGTGAATTGAGAATTATAAAATAATGAAAGCAAAAAAAATATGCAAAAAGAAATTTGTTTTCAATTTATTTGGAATGCTTTCAAAATGATTCCTAGTATTTTCCTGCAACAAAAAAAAATCAGAAAATGTGACAACATCATTAATTCAAAATTCATTCTATTTAGGTCAGAAATTGTAGACAAAATATAGAAATTCAAAAATTTCATAGCAAAGATTATAGCAAAAATCGAGTTTAATGCAAAGTTATAATATTAAAAGAATCATTTAAAACCGACTTCCTAAGATATAATTTTGAGTCTGACTTAAAATATATTTAATATTAAATTGATTTTAAAATAATTAATAAACCAAAAGCTTTCCATTTTTCTTTTAATAATCCAAATTTTGTTAATCAAAAAATTTTAATATTTTGTTTTTACTTTTATATTGGTTAATTAGAATTAATTACTCAATCAAATATTAATAATGCAAATTTTCTATAAGGCGTTAATAATGGAAATTTTAAATTGAGAAAGTAAGGTTAGTTAATAAAACTAATAACTTAAAATTTAATCTGAAAAGTATAAAAAATTTAAAGGAAAAGTGTACTTTTGTCATTTTGTTCTATATTATATCCTAATATAAATAACGATTTTATTCTCTATAAAATATTCTTCTAATAATAAATAATGCAAAAAATAAAAACAATGTCTAAAATCATTCAAATTATTACAAATGCAAGACATAACTTTCAACTGAAAAACTTTAAAAATGCATTTTTATTCTCAATTATGATTTATGAAACACAAATGTTATGTTTATTGACACATAAAAGTATTAATTTACAAATGAATTTGTGAGAAATAAGTAATATTATTAATTTAATCAAAAACGAGTTTAAAAAAATTTTAAGATTAAGAGTGCAACACTTAGGTAAATAAATTGAAAAAAAGCAATTGCTCTTTATTTATGAAACAATGAAAAACACGCAATGCTTCATTAATATAATAAAACAAATGAATATATAGTATCAAACTCGCTTCTGTTTTATTAATTAATTAAGTTTTTTAAAGGCCCTTTTAAATGTGAATGTGTACATCACAAAATAAAAATTTCAAATTACGAAACCTTTAAAGTCAAAATTGGATATTTAAAATTGAATACACATAGGCAAAATTTATAATTTGAAATTTACCTATATACAGAAACAGTTTACAGTTTTAATGGCTGATATGTGACAAAATTCTTTATCAGATTTAATTTGTGAATGTTTTTAGTTACGGGCAATGATAACTTTGTTAAATATGCTGCATTAGTCAAGAGATACTACATTTAGCCTATCTGAACTGAACTTATTCTCTCTATATTTAGATTTCCATTAGCAAAAGTTCGAAAATCTAGTAACTTAAGGCAAGGGAGGCAATGGAGAAATCAGCACTTGTATGATATTTATATATATATACGTATAATTAGATGTAAATCACAATTAAACGAAAAATATATAAATATATAAACAAGTACCTATAATACTTTTAAAAAGGTTTCAACTAATTTCGCTTAAAGTAAAAAACAAAAATTAAAACCCAATTTAAGTTCTAACATTGGTGCAGAGGTATAAAATTCTTTTAATTATAAATCATCATTTGAATACAGTTTTTTTAACCCTGAAAGACCAGAAAGGTAAACAAAACTTGAAAAGGCAACCTGTTAGCATCGCATTCTAAGAGGGTTCAGGTTTAAACTAAGAACTCTTCAGAGAATTCGGTTTCTATCAAATAAGAAAATATAAACTCCTATATTATATTTATTACTACTGATTCATTAATAAACATCAACAATAAATTTCCTAATGTTCTTATAGAATTCAATATATTGATTTTACATATTTATTAATTACCTCGTATCTATAAATTGTTTTTCCTCTGATAAAGGGTATGATAAATGATATGTGAAGTACGAAACGAAATGATTTCTTGCAAAATACTCCTAGCTAAGCATTACACATATGTTTAGTTAGGAATATTCACTAAAATTTTAAGTTATTTACTCTCTATAATAACAAAGAGTAAATAACTTAGAATTTTTTTGGCGATGTTTTTGGCGATTGTTTTCGATGGCGATTTAAATTGTCAAATATTTCCAAGCTGATTTCTTAAATGTTTAAAAATAGTAACGTAATGAAGTAAAATACTTTATTGATAGCCTGAAAATATAAACAAGGGCTTCACGAAAAAAATTTAAAATGATATTATTTTAAAAAATACTGTGCCAAATCTTTTGGAAAAGTGTAAACAAGAGGGCAAAGAAAAAACATTGCCATCAGCTTTTGTTTATCACACACATAAAATCAACCTTAAAGATCGAAAGAAAAGAATGTTTTCGAAAAAACTCTTACCTACACTTTCAGCGCCAGCATGCGATGTTCTGACAGAAAGAATTCCTTAACAGTCGATTCACAAAACATCTGCCGGCAGCTTTCAGCTCCGACGGAGAGTGAACGACTGCTTTAAAAGAGAACACTCTGGTACACCACATCGGGCATGCGCAGGAACACAGTCCATTCTTCTCCGGATCCTACCTCACACCAAGAAAGTAAACGAAATGGACGTGGCTTAGTCAGATTACGCAATGTCAGGATTGTGTCATTCTTTTCCTGCCTTTTTAATAAGAATGGAAATGAAGGAAATAAAAGCTTCGGAGGCAACTATATACTAAATTACTTTGGGATTAAGGTAAAGATAATAAATGAGTATGGGAACAAAATAGAATTGCAATTGAGGTTTTTGGTTAGTCACTGCTTTTGTTTTAGTTTGATCACCTTTTAGAATTAACGGAATGATTTTTTTTAAAATGTTTATTGACTCATTTTTCATGTTATCTTGTAGTTTTAATCTTGGTGGAAAGGGTTTGAACTCGAATTTAATTTCATTTATACAACTTTAATGCAAATTAATTACGAAATTTTATTAATTATGTGAATGATTTAAAAATGTTGGTTTTCATTCCATTTTTAAAAAAATATAAATCAGAAAATAATCATTTGATTAATTTCTTTATACATATAACACGTTTTTAAAAAGAAATAAAATCATTTCTGCTAACCTTGTAAGGATTTATATCTACATACAATTTATCTTAATTTGTAACAGTTTTTTAAAGCAAAATTTGAATTATAAAATCTGATTATTAAAACTTAGCAATGATAAATTTTCGTGACAATATACAGTATGGTTATAATTAAACTTCCCTTATAAACAACATCATACAACTCAAGAGAATGAAAGAATTGCCACAAAATTTGATATATAAAACATGAGATGCGCTCACGGAATTTCGAAAAAAAGTTCCGAAATGTCCATAAGCCATTTCCTGGCAAACTTTAAATTAAACATAATAAACGATCAATGCTTAATACAGAAAAAATATTAACAATTCAGAACAAGAGTTATAATAAAATGTAAAAACGAGTAAATCTGTCAAATTCAGAGAAAAAGATGTCGAGATTCCCATGCTTGAGACACTGAGGAAGCTTTTTGCAAGGTATGAAGCGTTTAAAATCGTTATTATGTCTAATGTCGATACTTCCAGCTATGAAAACTTTGTCTTGTTGCGACATAGAATGACTTTAAGAACTCTATAACGCTTCATGTGTGAAGTATAAAAACTGATCAATCAAGATCTACCGTTGAACACACTATCCATCGCTTTAAATTTTGCAGGTGAATGAGGATTGTCTCATGAAACACTTTTCCCTGCATTATTCTGGACACGATTAACAATCACTGCATTTGTAAAATTTCGTCCTAATCTGTTCTTGTTAATGCAAACTTAACTGTTTTTCTCAGACAGTGCACTGTTACTTTTTTCTTATCTGTACTTAATGTAAAGTTAAGAAGAAAATAACATTTTTACTTACTACTTACTAGATGTGGTTAGATGACTAGGTGATCAGAAACTAATCAATAACAGTTAATATTGTTTTTGTATTCTTTTTGGTGGGTTTTGTAGTACATTGAATGTTTCTCCAGAAAAGGTGACCTCTAATGGACATTTTTGGACTTTTTTTTCAAAATTCTGGGAGCGCATCTCGCATATAGTCTACTAGATGGTAGGTGGAGCGTTGCTGCCGCAAAAGAAATAATCTTGGAAATATCGTTTGAATAGTTATCTTATTTAATTAAGAATGATATTTATTTTCTTGTTGGCAATGAGTACATTCATTGAAATTGAAGGATATATAAAGGAGAAGCATAAGTAATTTTCATTCGATTTTTATTATTCTATTTTACAAAAAAATATTTATTTTTATGCATTAGTATGCGTTAGATTTGTGTATTGATTTAGAATTGTGAAGCTTAGTGTTCTTCTTGAATGGTAATGAACTAAACTATTTATTGTATATCGTGATTCATATAATAATTTTTCAGAATTATGTTTAATATTAGATAATGTGATTAAAATGTTTTCTTTTAAAATTGATTAAATATAGAAAATATATTTATACCATAAAGTCTTTAATATAGTTTAAAAACTTTTTGAAAACTAAGGTGATGAAAAATTATTTTTTCTATAATTTGGAAGTTACTAAAAAATAAAAGGTAAAATAATTTTATAAAATGTTTAGTTAAAATTTTAAACCTATAGGATGGGTTCCCCTAAAACTTTCTCCCAAACTCTCTAATAAAACTATCAACTCAGAGAAAGAATTACATTGCAGTTACGTAAAATAATTACAAAATTTTAACGTCTAGCTAGAATTGGCCATCTTTACTAAATTTTTTGTGTTTCCTTGGCAAGTTATTTGGTGGTTAATCCATGGTTAATAGATGCGGTAAATAGATATGATTTTTTTTTACGTAAATGATTGAAATATGCCTATAATCTCCGCGTAAGTGTAAGCAATATGTTGTCAAAGTTTTGTCGGATAGCGGTATGGCAGCCCATAAGAGACATGCAGCTTTATTTATAACAGCAGATTTCACATACATTTTTATTTATATAGATATTGTAAATTTCATTACAATATGCCTATTTGTTTGCATTGTATGACGCTGTTTATAGCGGAAGTTTAAATATAACCATACTGTAGATCACAGCTTTAAGTCTTGAAATTAATGTTAAAGGACTTAATGAATTGAATTATTTAATTTCGATGTAAATAATTCAAATATTGCAGAAAATAAAATTTTTGGAGAAAACATATCAAAATGTAGCAATAAAGGAAAATGTAGTTGCTTAAAGATATGTTTTTGATTCATTATGTATTCAAGATGTCAACACAGAATATTTACTTTAGTATAAAATATGTGAATAAAAAAACATGGATCTCTTAAAATTTTTATGTATAAATAATAATAGTAATTAGTAATTTTTAAAAAAAATACTGATGTAGATATTAGTAATCAGTTTAAAATCTTAATTTTACAATATTTATATCAATACTGTGAAATATATTGAATTTTCAGTACATGAAGTCCAATCAAAATAGAAAAATACAAATTTTGCAGACTTCTCTTTGATTTCGAGTGCATTAATTACCACAATGATCTTTTAAAATAGAGGTTATTGCAACGATGCCTGCTCTTTCAAACCTTCACATATTTTGATTGTAAACTCTATTTATTCTACCGTATCACTTATTATTACAAATGATTAGTAAGATATATTGAAAGAAAGAGGTTGAATTTTAACACTTTTCAGATTTATTATCCTTAGGTTATTCTTTCGTGAAATTAACGAAATAAACGCCCAAAATGCCATGATTACTAAAATGCCCTTACAGATTTTATAGTTAACCAAAATTTTCTGAATTCAATGTTAGTGCTTGAATTTCGACCCGAACATATTTTGAGGAATGACAACATGATTTACAACGTGATTTTACATGATTATAATGGGTAATCCCCACTTCCGCGTCTCGACAATCTGTCTCCAACTGCTTTTTTTCTGTATCCTTTAAATTCTATCCTTAAAAGTTTAATTTATTTAATTTAATTTACATGGAATATGGGGATTTTTTGCATTACAGAAGTTATTGCATTAAATATGCATTATCATTTAATATATATATTTATTATATATTCAATGATAATATATATATTATAATATGTATGATAATATATATATTATAATATATATGATAATATGTATATTATTATATATATTATAATAAATATACATATATTATTATAATAGTATTAAAATCTTACTAACTACACGTTTATAATAATGAATTTAAATATATTTATTTCAATAATATTTTTAACTTTCGTTTTCAATTTTTCAAACAACATTTTGGAGGTTGGCCAATTTTGAGATGAAAAAAAGCCACTTTTTTCTAAATATTGATAAATGAGTAATCTTATTGTTGGGTCTGATCTCGCGGTTGTTTCACACCTGCTTAAACTGTTTAATAATTTAAATTAATTAAGACAATTCAAAAGAAGAGAATAAATAGCTTGAAAATAAAGCTGTAACTTTACTTGGCGATAAACGGCCAAATGAAACAACCTTCTTCATTCTTTTCTAATGACTCTAAAAGTGAAAAATGGATGCCTCAAAAGCCATAAAACACCAATTTGTTACATACGTATTTTGAGGTTTCAACAACTTGTTGGCTACACATTTGGAGGCTTCAAAAACCTGAAACTACTACAACAACATGTTCTCACATGAGAATAATAAAAGAAAATAAAAATTTCTTGATGTGAAGAAGTTTACAATTTATGGCTTCACAATCAATCTCGGCTGTATTTATATGTTAATCTTTGTTTATTATGAATATCACAGAAGATGTTCAATCTTACTTCGGAGATATTATTTCTGAGAATTTCTTTCCTAGATTCCTTCTTTTTCTTACTTGATTAAACTTATTACTGAAAGACATTAAAAGAAATGTTGCAATTAAACTTTATGTACTTCTGCTAAAGCAAACTAAAAAAAATAGCAGCTGGATGGGAGAGTCTTGCGCATTGACGAACAATTCGAGCGCACTTAATCCAATGACATTTGGAGCAACGATTAGATTTTCCCCTGTTAGGAATTAATGCTATTTCGGAGAAGTTTTGGAGTACAGATGTAAAAAAAAAAGAATAAAAAGAAAGAAAGAAAGAAATACGTTCATCTTTCTCGAACTTCGTTTTTTACGAAGAATTAATCGCTCTAACGAATACGTTCTTTATTCCCTAGAAATTTTTAAGTTCAAATTTTAGCGGAACAAATAAATTACTAAATGTTCTTCAGATTATGTTTTAAACATTTACGATTTTTTCTATTTATAGGTATGACTGATATTCGTAAAAATATGGAAAAAAGGCATTAATTCGATGGCTGGTTGATTTGTTGTTTTTTTGGTACAAAATACATTTTTTGGCATGTTGAGCAACACAAGTGGTAAGAAAACAAAGAAGACAATAAAAGCATACATATTTCATTATAAATCGAAAGATATCTACATACAAATGCAGAAAATTAATGTGAAATCATATTTATAAATTTAAATGAAATACTAATGTGATAAAAACGCTAAAATAAAGCGATATAAAAAGTCAAATATATAACTACTTAAAGAGTGTTATATAAAATTATTAAATACATTTTTTTAAAAAGATTTTAATGTTTCGGTGGAATTTCCTTTCCAGTAGGTTTTGTAAACTTATTCAGGGTGACTTAAAAAAGTGTAAACGAAAGGAATTAAACGATGAACATTCAATTTAAATGTAAATAACATCTACAAGACACGTGAAAAAAGTTAAATAAGAGCATGGGTGAAAAAGTATTAGATACAATGATTAAAATCAATGTTTTCACTTCTAACCAAGCGATCCCCAACAAAGAATTGATTTTGCCATCTTCATTCTTCCCAAAATTGAATTCTCATGGATTAGAAATATTTTGTGAACTGATGAACAGCATTTTACTTTAAGGCGTGGTCATCTCTTTCACCTGATTTGAATTCCTGTGATTTTTAGCTGTGGGGATATTTAATGTATCCCGTTTTCAAGGACAAGCCTAACTATCTTCTTTCTTTAAAAAGCAGTATTATTAGGCATGTCCTAGAAATTCAGCAGGAAACAGGTGCTACTATGGATCATGCTAGCTTGCAATTACAACATTTAATAGAACTTGAAGGATCCCATACTGAATAAATATTGTAATACATCGCGCATTTCATATTTTAACAAACAAAATATTGTAATTATAGTGTATAAAATATTGTAATTTAAAAGCGCCAATTATGGCAAAAAGTTTAACTTTTTTATTATATAATTTATTTTTCCATGTTATAATTATAAACTATACTAAATTTCTTCAACATTTTCCAAGTTGTTTTACAGTCCTTCAAACACTTGCACTTTAGTTATAACCACCCTGAGATTATACGCGAGATAAACTCACCTGATTCTTAAAAAAAAAAATTCCAAAATGTCCACCAGAGGACGCTTTTTTCGAAAAATATAAATTTTGATAAATAAAACTACCATAACTGAATACAGAAACAATATTAGCATTTATTGAATTCTTTCTAATCATCTTGTCATCGAATCCCATTAAGTAAAGGTAAAGAAAAAATAATAGTAGACTGTTTCAGATAGGGAAAAACAGTTCAGTTTGCAGAGACAACAAAAGACTAGGACGAATTTGCACAATAGAAGGTGTTGTTAATCGTGTCTAGGATGATATAGGGAAAAGTGCTCCATGTCACCACCCTCATTCATTTGCAAAATGATATCACATGAAATATTATGGAATTCTTTAAGTCATTCAACATCTCAACAAGATACCGGCATCATTACAGCCGGAAACACCAACATAAAATATGACAACAACTGTAAATGTTTTATCCTAACCCGTTTTGCATACAGCTTCTTTATCTTCGCAAGTATGAAAAATTTGGACATTTTTTCCTATAACTGACAGTTTTTCGCGTTTTTAAATTTTATTACTTATAATTCATGTTTTGAATTCATGATACTGTTTCTTCCTTCCTTTTTGGCCATTTATTTTATTAAAATTAATGTTTTTTGCGGCAAAAACACCTTTGATAGACCTTTTGTTACTAAAAATATTTTTATGAAATTCAGTCAGCGCATCTGATGTATATTCTATGTATTAAAATTCGTTGCAATCCGTTCGCCTATTTGCATTGTATTATATCATTTATAGAAGAGGTTTAATTATAACCACACTGTATATGTGTTGTTTAGTTTAATTACTTTTTTTTAAAAAGAACAGAGCAATTCTCATTTTAGAACTTTTATCATAATTTTTTTTCAGGCAGCAGTGTATCATAAACCGCACTTATATGTCAATTCAATCCATTTTAATGTCTTTTTGATGTATATTACTTCCGCGGAGAAAGTAATGATAAAAAAAAACATCTGCCTCAATTCTAAAAGAAAAACTTTATTCAGTAGAGGAAATGAGACCAAATATTGTTGCAAAGCGGTCTTAAATATTTAAGCTATCATCATACGATAATGTTGAAAACAAGCAGAAATAGACAAGACTTCTCCAGATTCCTGAGTCATTAAAATACTTGGCTGAAAGTAAAAGCTTTAAATGCTTCAATAATGAAAATATAGGGAAAAAAATTAACGAGTTCCTAAATTTTTAATACATATATCTTATTACACCTAAAATTTAAATTTTTCTTAAGGATTATAATCAACAAAGATAGGTTTTAAGGAAATTTGCGAGTTTTATATTAGAAATAATTGAATAGAACTAATTATGTCATGAAAATTCGTTATTAACTGACTAAATTTTTGGTTAACAAACAAACGCATATACACACTTGTAGACTTTCTCAACGGTCAGCCTCTGGCAAGAATTCAAACAACAGATTTCTTTTCTGTGAGGAGTCTGACTTACATCGAACAATATTGACCCTCGTAACCAAAAATACCGCAAGAAATACCTGAATCTATCATAATTTTGTGGCAAACATAAATCAGTTCCTTTCTGCACACTTCTTTCTATTTTCCGTCTTATAACTGGCCTAGAGTAAATAGGGCTTAAAGTATTTTAAAATTTTACAGTAATTTTTTTTTACTTTTAAAAAAACTGTTTACTGTCAGTTTAAACAGATAACGGAACTATTTCGAAATTTTGCTTAAAATTTCAGCCTTCTGTAGAATAGTTTTAATTAATGACATTATCTTTTTAACAAACTCTTGGAATTTTAGGATTATGCCGTTATTTATTAATCATGCTCGTTAAGGAGGATTTTAAATTTATCTGGATTTATTATACACCAAGTGAGTTTTCTTCTTCTGTTTTTTTTAATTCATTAATTACAGTTACCAGAGTATTTTTGACGTTTTACACTTCCAGCAGTTCCTAAAATAATGTCAGCATATTATCGTTTTGTACAATGAAATCGATTAACTTTTATATTTTAATTTTTAAATCTTAGATAATGAAGTTAAGTTCATATTTTGACTGTAATTATTATGAAAGATGTAGGTTCTGTTCAAAAACGTGATGATTAGTAGAACTTTAAAAAAAGTAGTAACGAGCATCAACCAGCCGTGGAAGAAATAACGAGAAAAAAGGAGCCAATTTAAAATGTACTTTAGCTGAGTTTCATTTTAAATTGCCTTTTTTCCGAAAGTCATTATTAATAAAAGTTCTTTTTCTATTATTGGCTGATTAGAAGAAACTTCAGTTGATATAGAAATTTTTATCTGATTTCTGTTAATCTGCATTAATAATTTATTTTAAATGAGTGATAGTGCTCATTATCATAACGAGATTTAAATGTTAGCAATTAATTTGAATATTTCAATAATATAATGGCATAATGGTATCAAATAATATACAATAACATTAGAATACAATAGGATGTTATAAAAAATAAATACTGTGGATTAATAATATTAATTTTAAGAATATCAATAAATAAATTGGATTCTAAAGGAATGAAGACAATATTTAAAAAATGAATTTGGAAAAATTTTAAACATTTAAAATTAAATAAATATTTATCAAACAGAGCATCACATATTAGGCCCTAAAGTCAAGCGTACTTTTCTTCTTCAAAATATACAAAACGAAAGTATACCAAAATATACAGAGTGGTTATAATTAAACTACCCCTATAAACAGCATCATACAACGCAAAAGGGTGAACAGATTTATACAAAATTTATTATACAGACTATACTCAAGAATTCCAAAAAAAATATTAATTCCAAAATATCCACCAGAGGTAGTATCTGAATGATAAAACTTTAAATGTAACACAATAAAAGAACAAAACGGAATATAGAAACAATATTAACAATCCAGAAGAAGAATTATTTGTAATAAAATGTAAAATATGGGAAAACTTGTCAAATCCAAGACATATTTGCATGCTTGTGAAGAAGAAGCTTTATGAAAAACGCATTAGGATAACAAAGTTTTGCAGTCGTTGTCATGCTTTATGTGGATGTTTCTGGCTGAAAGATGATGTTACGACTTTGAATGACTTAAAAATAAAGATGAGAAACTAGTCCATAAATGTTAGTATTGTTTCTGTATTCGGTTTTGGTCATCTATTGTGAAAAAATTAATGTTTTCCCAGGAAGGCACCCTCTATTGAACATTTTGGAACTTTTTTTTTAGAAATTTCGTGAGCTCTTATCGTGCACAGTCTATACACCAATTTGCATTGCTCTTCCGTTGTACGCCGTTGTTTATATGGAAAATTTAATTCCAATCAACCTGTATAATACCGAATTTAATAATTGATCAACTTCAATATGAAGTGTGATAATCTTTAAGATTATTATAATTTCAGCTTTTTCCTGATTTTTCCTAATCTTCGGAAAACAATGGTCATACTTTATACATAATTATTTTCAATTAGAAATTATTTTTAAGTTTAAAAAACACAATCATTTAATTTGATTTTGGACAAATCAGGGAATTGATTTGTTTACATAAATAAAAACAACATATGACATAATTACATCCTATATCATCTTCCTCACACTTGTCTATTTCAAGCGATTTTTGTGAATGCTCTTTTTACTTTAAATTTTTTTCTATCATTGTTTTACCTTATTTTGGACTAAATTGAATCCGAATACATCCGTTGATGTAAATGGCGAGCGAGCGAAGCGATGCGAAATGAACAGCATTAGTAGATCCTGGGGTCTACTTAAGCGATCAGGGAGTTCAGACCCCTAGTTTTATATCATTTCTCAATACAAATAAAACTTTTGCTTCTTACTTATTAGCTTTTACTTTGTAACATGACGGTGTAATCTTTGCCCTTTCAATAATGTATCAATGATTGTAAGTAAAAGTTAGTTGTCAATAGTTATATCAATACTTGCAAATAAGACTTTTAGAATATTGTATTTTTAAAAAATGGTTGATGATATTTTAGGGATTCGTTTAATCACATATTATAAACCTTTTTACATATAAAAGCCATAAATTTTTTAATCGTAAATTGACTGTCGTTCAGATGTCATTTAAATTTATTGTTTGACGAAAATAGATTTTTTATAACTGTTAAATGAATATTTCTTATTAACATTTTTGTTTTTTATCGACTTTTACTATAACAAAATCTTTTTCCGCTCATTATTTTTATTTTTATTTTTTACAAACTAGTTTTTATCTGGCGAGGTGTGGTCTGACAGAGCACTAAAAATGGACTTTCGGTCATCCCTATTCTATTTTTAGCTCAATTGAATGGATTGATCCTGTAACTTACAGTTTCACAAACTTGCACTTTTTCAATCGACTTCAAGCTATGCTTTTTAACAAATTGCAACTATTTCTTAGAGAGACGTCTATGAGTCCTCATAACCTTTTAGTGTTCCGATTTTACACAAAACTTAGCAAATGTCTCTAAAACTTGATACTCGAAACATCATCCACACTACTGATCCTATTTATAAAGCCTAATTCCAGGAACTTTTTAATGATGCAGAAAGTGATTTGAATGATGTGGATAGTTGTATAGAATTTTTTTTCAATGAAAGTTCTCATTCAATTAATTATGATGCGTACTGACCTACAGTCATGAGAAAAACCCTAGAAACCCTAAAAGTAGAGGTCATTCGGCTTGGAAACGAGATATTCTATTACATTTTAGGGTGAAGTTAAGGGCTGTATTTCATTAGGCGCTGAAAGAATCGATTAGGAACTGGATACCTGCATTGTAGCAAGCGAAATGAAGCTCTAGCCCAATGAAGAGAATTTAGTTAGCCAAATTCAGGCCTGTTTTATTGCCTAATTTCCTCCTTTATTAGACTCGTCTACTTATGACAGCCATGTTCAGAGTTTTTCTCATGAAGGTAGGTCAGTATATTCAAATATGATTAATTTTTCCAGTGGTATTGTATTTTGAAAAATTTCTAACATATAATAAAATAAATATCAAGGAAAATATGTACAGAATTTATAGACTGGTTTTTATACTTGTACGTAACTTGTATGTTAAAATGTCAAGGAAAACAGATGATGCCTCCAAAAAAAGGGTCAATTTAACTCATTAACATTTTTTTAAAAAAAATTTACGTATAAATTATTTCATATAATTCAAAAAGTAAAAAGTGTAATACTTTTTAAAAATTATTATTTGTTGTAACTTCTGTAATTATTATTTGTTGTAATTTGAGAAGAAAATGTGCGGAAAACAAAACTGCATTTTTCAATGGCAATATATTTTTAAAAAGTTATAAAACATATTGATATATCAAGAAAAATATCTGCACAATATGTTGATAGAGATTTTCATCTAATTTATTTATTAGTATGAAATTAATTTAATTGTAAATAAAATGCATTCTCCTAAACCGTACCTCCCTAAATTTTAAGAGCTAGTAATATAACTGGTGAGGTTCCGAGCTCTTCAATTATTTGTCGTGTATAAAGTTAATAACTGAAAGAAGAAATAAGTATTAGAAAAGAAATCTACTATCGCAAATTTTAACATATCAAGCGAGAACATTATTATATTGAAAACCTTATTTGTCTTAATTTATTTAAGTCATTCTGTATCGGTCTGTCTCCCTATCTTTTTCTCTCTATATATATATTTAAAATTCCAGTTTCAATTCTTCTAGCTTGTAAGCAAAGAAGAAGCTCTACCTATTTTAAGATTTAAAAAATATATCGTTTTTCAAAATACTGCGCATACGTAATCTGATGGTCTAGTGATTGTTTCGAACCGGTTTAAACTGGTTAACGACTCAAATTAATCGAGACAATTTGTGAGAATTCTGAGAATGGAAAATTTAGAAATCCAATTTGTAACCTTAGTTGGCATAAATTGCCAAATGAGACAATCTTTTGTTTTATTTTCTAATAACCCTAAAAGTGAAAAATGGCTGCCTCAAAAGCGATAAATCGCCACTTTCTTGCCTAAGTTGGCGTTTTAAGTCCTCAATAATTTATTGCTTTCGTATTGGTGACTTCATATGATAATAAAAATAAAAGTAAAAAGAAGTGAATTTAAAATTAGAAATTCATTCTCAAAATATCAAAGAATAATGAAATAAGAGCCGATATTGTTCATGTTCTTTTCAATCAAATTCAGTGAAAATTTGAAAGAGACAAAAGAAATATTTTATATGAAAGAACTGTGGAATTTATAAAAGATCGTAAAAGTTCGAGTGGAATTACTGGCTTATAAAAATCAATTCTCACTCTGGCTGCGTAGTGAGGGTCTGTAATTAGTACTATTATACCCTTAACGAACTTCGAACTTGGAAAGTTGTTATTCGCAAATCATTAGTTGGAATTTAATTATTCCTAGATCGATACCCTCCCAGAAACTTTTGCGCTTTTCATTCTACTCTTTGAGTTCACTAACAAATCTTTGTCCCTGGCATTGCAATGGAAATCAATTCATTGGAATGTTCCAATAAAAATAAGCATAGGTATTTAATGATTGCCATTTTAAAATTATGACGGTGATCAGTTTCCCTTCCTTTCGTTAAGTCCTGTTATTACGACTCCTAAAAATAATTATGGGTTGCAGTTAATCTATAAAAAGGAATGAATTAAATTTCTTTTATCAATATAGCAAAAACATTCTTTAAATACGTGGATGATAATTGGCCTAAGAAGTAATCGGTTAGTTGTTTCCCTGGATGGGGAAATAAGAGAGGTTAAGTTTATTTCGTCTAGTTCCAATGCAGAAGAAATAGGTTAGTGGTTTCCCTGGGAGGAGAAATACAAAAGGTTTAGTTTAGTTGGTCAAAGCTTTGATGTTGTGATAAACGTGGGTGGGATGAAATGTCTCCAACCTGACCTAGAAGTGGCCCTAACAGAATAACTTTGGGTCCCTGTGGTTGGTCTCGAAACTGAAGGGCTGCAAGTTCGAGGCCCGATTTCAAGGTAAAACCGCCTTGTGAGCGGTTCTGGTGCACGTTAAATACGTATGGAGTGGAAGGTTGGAAAGGGTGTGCCAGCTCAAATGTCCTCCTCGTCATCTGACCACGATTCAAAGTGACGAGGTCGGTCCTAAAATAGCCCCAGTGTTGATTCAAAACAGGACGTTAAAATAATTAAACTAAACTAAAAAACTAAACCCAGAATAACTTTGACTAAAGTACTTTAAAATGCCATCTTTGTTTAATACTTCTTCAGTATTTTAAAGGATTTGTGAATAGCTGTTTTTATGCTATGCTGTTTTAAAATTTCCTTCTTTTGTTTTTAGCCGATTATGGAGGAAATTGAAGCGCAAGCTGTGAAATTTTTTTGTATATAAAGAGAGCATTTCCCACGTATGTTAAAACAAAGCGAGACACTACACTGGGCGAATTTGTCCCTTCCTTTACAACTGTTAAAATATGGTTTGCAGATTTTAAATGTGGTATTTTGGACCAATATTTTTGATGCAGAGCATTCTGGAAGGCCATAATCGACCACTACAGGCGAAAGTTCACAAAAATATTTTGAATTATCGTCGACTGAAATTGATAGAATGTACTGAATTTTTAGATGTATCCAAATAATGAGTATATCATATTTAATTGATATTTTGAGTATGAGAAAGTTGCAAGTAAGTATGATGGAAAGTAAAATGGAGAAGGGTTTGCTGACCTTTGATCAAAAACTACTTTCGCGTGAAAAATTCTGAAATCTTTGAATTTATTGATTTCCACAAAAAGTTAATGCAAGTTCACTTCTTATGAAAATCAATAATTTTTTTATACATAATTTCTTTTGATAATTATTTAATAAAAAGCAATTGAAATAATATTTTTTTGCTGATCTAAGTAGGAATTGAATAATTTTTTTATATATTACTTGTTTTAAAGATGCTACAAGCTCTTCTTTTCACAATTGAATTTTAAACAATTTAAGAGCCTGCATTAGATAACTGTTCAATTCTACATTTGTTTGAACCCCATTTTCATTTATTATTTTTAAAAACTTCAATTGCTTTCAACTCAGTTTCTGCTGGTTTTTATAATAATTATAAAATCCAACTCAATTTACCATGAAATTAAAATCAAAATTGAATTGAAATTAAATTATGAACAATTGGCAAACAAGGACAAGAACTCTTCAAAAAAATTTTAAAAAATCATAATTTAGGACAATGTGATTTCCTATTAAATTATTCTTCAATTAAGAATTTATGTTTTTGAAAATTCATTTAAATTGGATTTCCAAAGTTAGGTTTTTGTCAACACATATTGTAAAACGTTTAATCTCTTTTATGAATTTTTTAAAGAGTTTTAAACAGTAAAACTTTTTATAGGTGAAAATCAGTGGTTTTGAACCATTTAATGTACGGCTTAATACATTTCCTATAATAGATACATTTTATTAGATTGCCAAATGGCTTTATCCATTTTCTATCTTATCAAGTTTTATGAATTTTGAGGCAGTCTCATCTAATATTTATCATGTGAGAATATGATGTTGTTTGGTGGTTTGTGGTATTTGAAGCCTCAAAATGCATAGGAAACACATTGTTGAAGCCTCAAAGTGCGTAAACAACAAATTGGTGATTTGTCGTTTTTGAGGCATTCATTTTTCGCTTTTAGGGTTATTAGAAAATAATACAGAAAGTCGTCATACTTAACGATGTATCGCCAACTAAAGTTACGATCCAATTTCCAAATTATTCATTATCTGAATTCTTTTGAAATGTATGACTTAACTTATGTCATTAACTAAATAGTTTAAGCCATTTTGAAACAATCACGAGACTATCAGATTACGCGTGGGTCAATATTTAGAAAAACGATGGGTGTTTTTTTTTTTTAAATGGATTTAACAAAATCGGTCAAGCTTTGTTTGAAAACTAGAAAAATTGAAGGAAACAATTATCTTTAGAGACCGATCGAGCCAAAGTAATTTAAAATGGTTCATGAGTTATATTAATTGAGACAAATAAAGACTTAAATAATAGTAATATTCTCAGATAATAACTTGAAATTTGTGATCGCAGATTTCATTTTATATTTATTTTATTTATATATTTATTTTGCAATTTTTTGAAGTAAGCAGATAAAGGATTAGTAAAATCACTTTACTCACTAAAACAAAAAACTTTATTAAAATTCAATAAAAAATTATCACTTTTTATTCAAAATTTATTTATTTATTTTTCGAGATCTTATTAATCTCTTATTCTTTATTAAAATTTTCTTTTTAGGAGCAAAAGTTTTTGACTAGGTTGAATTTTAAGACTCTGTATGAAATAAAAATAATCTATTATCATTTTTAATAGGAAATATTCAAAAAGGAAAATATTTTTTTATCAGGCCATAAACTGGTGCAATATCATTTCCGAAACACATTTCACTTGATATGGTCATTTGATCATTTTATAGGTAAAATAAAACCAAGTTCAATTCACAGAGATTGCGTGTCGAAACGGACAATTCTTTTTCCGTACATTAACCCTTACTGTTGAAAAAATGGTTTTACAGTTAGGGAACGTTATCGATTGCTACCTTTCCATTGTAGCTGTGGATATGTTAACAAAGTAGCCATGCATATCACGAAGATAATAAGTACTTTGAGGCTAGTAGCATTAGTTATAGGAACAGGAATAATGAGCTGCACTGGCAGTGAAGTTGCAGTTGTTTTTTTTTACTATCTCTGCAAAAATAATTGCTTTTGAAAGCTTTCAGAAATAGTTATTGGGGCAATAGCAGAGAAAGAAGCAGAAATTTTATTTTGGTTTATATTTTTTTAAATTTCTTTTCCAAATGTTTTTCTTTTTTGCTTGCGTTTTAGCTTGGTTTTTATTTATGTTGTGGGTTCTTCCATAGTGTAATTAATAAAAAATGCTTGATAGTGCTTATGTTTTCAAAATCTTAAATGAGTTGCGGTGCTGGTTATTGCTAGATAATTTATATTTCAAGATATTATTTTAAATCAATTTTGTTTAATCTCCATTTCTGGATTTTACAAAGAAAAATAATTGCTAATAATTATAAATTATGAATTTCATATAGATAGAAAATGTTATTCTTTATGAATAAGCTGTTGAGAAAATAACAAATAGAAGATATTTATAGCTTTAATTTTCATAAAATAATTTAAATCTTATTTTTCTTTGCATAAACGAGTTTAGCCCTTACCTAAGGACGTGCGGTCTGTGAGACCGATGGACTATCGGTCACCCCTTTCTATTTTTAGCTCAATTGAATGGACTGATCTTGGAAAGTGATTTTAGCAATGAAGATAATTGCACAGAAGAATTTTTCGATAAAAATTCTCATTCAAATGGTTCTGATATTATGTTAAAACATCAATAACGTTTCTAATGATAATGTTTTTTGAAAAATTTAATAATGTACCAAGAGAAATATGTATACAAAATTTATAGATTGATTTTTATTCTAGTTTATAACCTATATGTTTAAAATCCCCTAAAAACCCATGGTATGAAAGTCCCACAAGCCGATAAAAAAAGGACCAATTCTACCTATTGTTTTTTTTTCATATAATTGTTGAATTTTACATTATATTGTTTTCTATATTCCTTTATATACTGGAATAATAAATGATTTTAAAAGTATTATATAAGATGTTTTTCAAGAATATTTTGATTGCAATGTAGAATTCGAAAAGAAAATGTTTGTTCCAACGCATTTACTTTTTTCAATGATAATATATTTTGAAAATTTTCTAAAGGTTATCTATATACCAAGAAAAATCTCTGTAAAATATACTGGATTATTTTCATACATCCATTAGAAAATTTAATTTGAGTTTAAAAGATTTTTGATCACTCTTAAACTGCACCTCCCTAGTTAAATCTCAAAATTTCACCTCAGCAGTTAAAGTTAAAAAGTTTTAAAAATATGTTGTATATTTCACTTAAACGACACACTGCTATCTAAATTTATTTGCATGATGTATAAATTGAAGATTTGATATGTGAACTGATGATAAGATAAAAAATAAATAATATGAGTCATTTATTTTTTATTTCCTTTGTCTTGTAAGTTTAAACAACGAGTAAAATTCACTATCTGAATTCGTTGTATTATTGAGATATATGAAGTCTTTTTTTTCTTTGCTGAAACATATAATTTAAAATTGATGGTACATTTCTATTTAAGAATGTTATTTAGCTTATATTTCATAATTATACATTCTTATTTAAAAAAGTTGAAATAGAATTTTGTTACCGAATTTTCACCACCTTTGTAATTATAGTATTCAAATTTTGCCTACAATAATATAATAAAGCATGTTATTTATTATAATATCCTATTTTAATATTTGTAGACATTCAAAATTTAAAAAATTCATGTGATTTGATCCTTATTTCATCTTGGGAAAATAATATTGCTCTATATTATAAATTGTCTATAATTATTTATAAATCAAAGAAATAGTCAATTTTTTTTGTTCATTAATAAAAGTGTACTTTTTAAATTTTTTGTATTCCGTTTTATGAACTTAACAATTTTTCTGTAGAGAATATGACTAGCTCTACAAAAAGATAATTCTCTTGAAATGAAGTTCATCTGAAATGGAGTTCATGTAAGTAGAAAATTAAGTTGTGTAGAATAATGAAGTAAAAGGGAACTTCTTTCCTTGCCTTCTTTACAGAAAGTAATATCTTCAAATAAATCTAACTATTCATTCGAGATTGGATTTCTTTTCCATTGCCTTCTGACTCTCATAATTTTGAAACCACAAATGAGGTTTCATAAGAATATTGCAGGCAGAATTATTTGCTTGCAAGTTGTCTTTTTTAAAGTGTTAGAAAAGGGAATTTCAATATACATTTGTTTATTACTAAACTTTCTTAGATAATTTTGTTACTAAAATTTCTAGAAAGAATAAAACTTTCTTTCTACAGTTGTATTATTAAAAGAAATTCATAATAAAAATAGGGTTTAAGATTATGAAAAGCATTTGCTAAGACTTATTTTATAATCGTTCTTAACATTTCAAAATTAAATATTTGGATCGTATTTCAGTAATCCCTCTCAGTTTCATAAAATTTTGAACTTAAGGAACGTTTTCATAATTCACTGCATATCTATACATTTACTACTCCAACTTATTATTAAACTAGCAACTTTTGTCGGTTAGCCCATGTTAATGCTCATTAAAATTTTAATAATTAAATATTCTACTTAACTCCTATTTTAATAACTTCTTTATCAAAATATTTCAAAGCTTCTGGTTTTGATAGCCGTAGTTCACTCATAATATTATAAAGACCTTAAGCCATGACGTAATAATATGTGCCTCTCCAATTTTCTGTTCCTGTAGAATTTATGCTTTAAATTAAAGTGAAAATGATTAAACTGCAATTAATATAAGTTATTTACTGCAATTAAATACATTTTTTACTGAAACAAAACATGAGAACTGTAAACAGAGTAGATGAATATGAAACCTTATGGGCAAGAAAGAATATATTTCTTAATTTATGTAATATCTCAAGAAGTTTCCAACAAAGCTTTCTCAGATTCACCATGAACAAATCAGTTAATTACCTATGTTGAGTTTTAAATGCATGAAACAGTAAGAAAATATACAGAATTGTTTGAAATAAGAGATCAAAAACATGTTAATCCGTCGAACCAAGTTCGTATCCGTTGAGAATAATTGTCAACATTCAGAACACACTGCGCATGCATGAATTCTCAATGCCAGCTGGTGTGCTTGAGTTTTATACGCCAGTTGGGGCAGCTCTACGCCGATTGGAAATTTTCAATTTCCTTTATTCTGTTTTACTTTAATTCAAAAGTATTTCAGAATGAACACTGAAAACACAGTCCCTGAGCATTTAAGTCTTATTATCCCTAAATAATATCTCGCTTAATTTATATAATATCTCAAAAAAATTTAAAAAATTACCAGCATTAGGAAAAAAACAGAATCATTTGAAATATTCGGTTGAAAGCTTACTAATCTTAATCCTTAGTGTGGGTAAAAATGCTTAAAACCAATGTGCTTAAAATTATAAATTATGCAAAAATTATAAAACTAATATAAAAACAATTTAATTACAAAAGCAAACAACTAACCAAAGAGCAATATATTAGCAGTGTGTTCTTGAAATAAAACAAAACAGCAAACGAATTAATCAGATGTGGACAATCAGAACACAATGCACATGAGAAAAATTTTTAATACCAGTTATGGTATCGTTAATGTGCGAATTTTCTACGCCAGTTGGTGTAACACTACGCAGATTAGAAATTTTAATTTAATTAATAATAATAAAATAAATGAAAGAAACATAATTTTTAATTATGTTTTATTTTAACTCAAAATTATTTCAGACTTAATCCAAAAAAAGGATTAATTACTATTGTTTAAATTTGAATGCACGAAACATTAAGAAAATAAACAGAATCATTTGAAATAATCTGTCGAAAATATGTTAAAATATTTGTTTGAATTTCTAATAAATAACTTTATAGAAATTCAAGCATACCAAATAAAATAAAATTAATAAACAATTTAATAAAATAGCTTTATAAGCAATTCAAGTTTATCATATATAAAAAAGTGTTGAGTTACGTTAACATCTATATTTCGCCAAACATGTTTTCTATATAAGATTTTAGAATAAGTTACATAAAATTTTTAAAAATAAACCTCATTCAAACTATAACATATTTTATAAATATTAGAAATCACATTCCGGATTACTTAATCTAATCAATTTCTCATCATATTATCAAGTTGAATTACAGTTTAGTAGAATCAGGCATATTTATATAGAACTTTTTACAAAAGAAATGGAAACATTGAAGAAGAAAATATCCAAGCTTAATATCCTATCGGATAAGATATTTTTCGATGGAAAATATGTAACTGTTCAACGTAAAAATTTCCCCAATTCTTCTTTATTAGCTGGACCATAGAGAATGGTGGTAATATCCTAAGCTAGAAGTTCATAAATCTGTCTAATGCACACTAAAACTGCCTAGGGAAATTTTGCTGTAGGGAACAAATTTCTTTAGCTGGTATGGTGCATAAGTCTAAAAGGAGCTTTTCCCATTAAGGTATCGGCAGAGTCATCCGAATTCAAAATTTTGAAGTCTATCCCCAAATAGTTCTCGTTTTAGCTTATAACTTTAATGTAATTAAAAAAATTACTTTTGTCATTACTTACAAAAATGATGATATTTCTTGAGATTGATTATAGGATATTCTTGTATTTTCTTTGACAATGAAGGATGAATATCGAAATTTCCTTAAGACTTCTCAGACTGAAAAGAACACTATATAAATAAATAATGGCCAGCAAAGACAACGGTGTAATTTACAGTTAAAATTATTTAAGCGAAAAAATAGTGTTGCTGATTTTACTTCCATCAGGTACGTTCTTGTGTAGTGAATGCATGGTGAGATAAACACAATGAGCAGGCTTTAGTAGAAAACAAGGACGACATTTATATAGACGAAGACAGGACAGCACAACGTCGACAAATATATACAGCCAAGAAGAACACACTGCAGCAGACAATATCCCACAAGTAGAAATCCGATATTAACAACATCCACAGCACATAAAGTGACCAGGACAGGATTCAGCAGGAGAGGAGCTCCTCAGAGCTTTACTTTACGATCTCTCCTGACGGCTGAAATGCTTCTCGGTCTCTTCTCGCTTTAGCTGCCGACTTACTATTTTACACAAGACTGGTAGTTCAGCTCAACACGACTCAATTCACGACTTCTACTGGCAGCTTGAGAGTGACTGTCTTTTATAGTTTCCAGGAAAGCGGACCTAGAATTGTCTACACCAATAAAGACGTATCTGGACGTTCATAATGGATGGATAGTGAAAATTCTCGATATTTACAGCATTATCCATCTTGTCGACAAAGCCGCGAAATCCGTCTCGAAACGGTCGCCAAATCTGAAGCCAAACTCTGAAGTTAATGACGCAACACGCACAGGACTGATAGTACAACTGTCTCTGACGATGAAACTATTTGTGCTGGGAAGCAGAATTGCAGGTTTGAATATCATGTTAGTTTAACAGTTCTTACCTATACCTTTTTAATAATATCAGGTTTTGTAAAACAATTCATAAATACTTTATTATAGAAAGGAAAAGGTTAGTGCTTTCGAAACAATCCTAACGAAAAGGCTACTTGTTGGAGCAAACTAATATTTTTCCAACAAGTAGCCTTAGATATTAGAATGAAAACTTTATCTAAAACTTAAAACTTGAAGGTTAGTGCTTAATTAAACTTTAGTCTTAGTTATTAGGATGAAACTAAACTAATATTAGAATAAAATCTTTGAAATAACAACTGGAAGAAGAAAGGTATCTTTATAACTAGCTTCGTTTAGAATCTAAATACGCCCACGCTTTAAATCTATTGTCGAAGTGATGCTGATAAATTTCAAGATATATAGATGTAATATGAGCTTAAAGATGCATTTTTGTAAACTAAATTTGTTTTGAGAAAATTTAAGAGCAAAAAGAACAAGAAAAACAGTATGAAGGAAATAGAAAGTAGAATAGCCATCTATTACAGAACGATGCAAAGAAACAGCCGGAAAATTTCAAATAAGAGCAGCAGGAAAAAAAAGTTCTGAGAAAATAAGTAGGTGCTTCTATAACTTTTCTATATTTCTACTATTGTAAACTTTTTGTCAAATCTTTTATCATTTAAATAAGTATGTAACAAGATAGATATGATTCATAAAATAAATATAATCTAGATATTTTTATTTCAGTTATTTTCTCCATAATATGGAGAGAGACACAATAATATGAAATTATTTTATTTAAAAAATAGCACTTAAGGATCAAAAAGTCAATTTTGCTCACATAATCAGCATTGAACACGTTATCAAATTCAACTACCAAAAATAAGATTTTTTTAAAGTATTTTTTATATTTTATTGTTTTAAAAAGCGCATTGAATGCTATTTTATATAATTATTTCCAAATTCTTTAGCAATCTAATTAAGTAACAATTACTTATAAGTACAAATAAATAATAAAATAGCATGATTTATTGAAGGTATTTGAAATTTAAATTATTTGTCCGGATAAAGTCAATATTGCTTGTACTTACTATAAAAGAAATGAAAGACAAATATCACAAAGGAATTTATCAACATAAATCCTTGACTTGAGAAAGTTTATTGACGAGGGAGAAAACCACATTTATGATTATAATGAAAGTATGGAAGATGGAGGGTCAAAAATTTGATTAATATTTGACTGATAAAAATGTTTGAACCGAAATGATTTACTTCAAGAAAAAACTCGCATAAAATAGCATTTTATTGGACCTAACCTCATTCACATACAATTTTTGAAGGTAACAGGTTTCCCTTGGCATTTTTGGTACAATTTTGGGGGGAAATTTGATTTTCGTGTTTTTCACATTTTGTGTACGAAATATGGATTCATTTTCTTTTAAGTTTTAGCTGTAGGTATCTATTAGAAGGAAATTTTAATTATAGTAAACTTGCATATAAAACATAAAAATACATATGCCTGTATGTATACATATGCCTCTGTCAAAAGGAATTCTAACAAAATTGTAAACTATAACAAAATATTTAGTAGCTATCTTAAACAAAATATCTTTTATAAATATCTTTTGGAAGACTTGAATTAAATTTTTATGCAATGTCTCTTTTATTTATATAAACGTTTATTCTTTTATGTATTCACAACCCCTCCCTCTAAAAAATACATTTTGTAATTTTTTAGTCATGCAAGCAAACACCAACATTATTATTAAATTGAATTTATTGCCACTTTGTATGTCTCGGTCATTTATGCAAATGCTAAAAAAAAACGATGATTTTAGGTTTTTTCGATCAGGCATACAAACACAGAAAAGAAATACATATCATTTTGTGTTTTTCCAGTCATGCACAACAACAAAAAATATTATTTTGTGTTTTTCCAATAATGTCTACTGAAAGGGTGAAAGGGCTCTGGGTGTCATAGTAACAGAAAGCTTCATATAAAAGAACTTCTGTTGTCACGTAGCAAGGGGGAAAATAGAATCCTAAAGATTTCTAGATAATGTTGTGGCTCAGTTTCTTAAAAATCTACTTATTTGCTAGTACAGGAGCCAGAAAATGCGAGATAGAGCTGCAAAAAAAAACTGGAAGCTTTTTTCTTTAGTTTAAAGTGATATCTTATCTGAATATCTGAAAGAATAGATGACAGCTTAATACCAGTGACAGATAAGATATTGTTTACAATTCATACATATCGACATGAAATTAATGATGATGGATTACACCTTAATCAAGACATTTGAATAACAGCTTTGATGAAAATGAAACCAACGATGATGAAGTAATTAAAATCAATCCATAAACAGTGGAAGCATTTCCATTCATATCTTGATATGTATATGCAGAATTGCAGTTAGCATATGAGCATTGCAGTTAGATATTCTAAAATATTTGGAACTAGCTGGTACCAGACGCGTTACTGCCGCAGAAGAAAATTTTTTGGAAATATTTTTTTAAGTTTTAAATAACTCTTTTGTTTCATCAGGAATGATAAAAAGAATAATATTTATTTTTGTATCGGAAATGAATACATTTATTGATATTGATTGATATATAAAGGAGAAGCGTAAATGATATTAATTCTATTTTTTTAACTTTATTATTCCAGACTTAAGGTTAGTAATATTTTTTGTTTTTCCATCTTCAACAGAAACAAATAAGTGGAAGTAATAAGTATTCAAAGTTTTATAGCAATCGGATGAGCGATATGGCTCCGCTTAAGAGACATACAGTCAAACATTTAATTTTATTTATATTGATTACATAATTTCACTATGCTTATTAACCACTCCGTAAGTGCAAAAAATAAGTGTTCAAAGTTTCATCGCAATCGGATGAACCGTACGGCGCTGTGTAAGAGACATACAGACAAAAATTCATTTTTATTTAGACCAGTCGTTTTGACATTAGAGTAACTGCAGTGGAATGATTTCAAATAAAAATCTCCAAAACACAATTTATTGTGTGCTATAAAAAAAGGTTTAAACGAAACACAATTTAAGAGGGGGAAAAGCCGAAACACATAATGAAATATTTACAGTTATGATGAATAAAATGTTAATACATAGATTATCATAACTGGATCTAAGAGCAGCATTACAAACAAAATGACAAGAATTGACACCGTATAAAACATAATATCTATATATTAGCTAAAATATCGGGTTGACTAAATACCTGATACGATACTGATTAAATAGCTATATGTTTGGTGTGAAGTGGATTTACCCTAACTAATGACGCACTATAGCAGATTCAAAATGCATTGCATCATTTTATGACAAAGTACGAGAAACAAAAGAATTTGAATTTAAAATTATTAATTAATCTTAATGCCTATATTTCCTAACAGCATTGATAAAATTTCTAAAGAAACTTCTTTTTAAAAAAATTATTCTTTATTTTTAAAGGTTTCGATTAAAAATTATTATAAGAAATTGTTAAATTGTGTTGAAAATTTTTAAAACTTATTAAACGCAGATTTTTTTATTACATAAGCATATTTTAAGTATATGGTGAGAAATAATTCAAAAAATTCCAGATATATTCAAATATTTTTTAATTTATTTGAAGGACTCATTTTTTATGATTTTTATTCTTAAAAATTAACTATGAATGATAGTTTCAGAGAAAAATAATGGAAAATTTGTAGTATTCCAATCAAATTTCAACATAATAGTTTTATTTTTCAATAAATTCGAAGTTTAATATATATTGGTTTGAATGTATTTTTTAATTGAATAAATGTAGTTATAATAACTTTTTTCAACAAATCTCAAAGCTTTAATGTATACAAACGCATCTCATATAGAACTTGACATACAAAATGATATGTACCCGAGATTTATTTTTTATATTTACAATAGCGTAATTGGTTGTTTTTTTTTAATTTTGGAAAAGAAAACATTTAAAATTTCTTCATTTTTCTAATAGCGTTAAGAGTTTTCATAATTATTTTTAAAAATCAAATATTCCTTCTTGCTTGTGGGGTTTGCATGAAGAGCTTTGTTCTGGTTAGTGTATAATTTTTAAACACAGTTAAAATATTAGGAGTTAATAGGCGAAAAATATTTTTTTATAATTCCTCATGACTTAATGATTACAAATGTGCATGCGAAAAGTAATTAAATAAGTATTAAATTACCGAGCTATATTTTGTTTTTTATATAACTCACTGATAAATACACCAATAAAATTGCACTTTTATAATGCTGTTGATTTAATGGCCCTTATCATTCACAAGTTTGCTGCCTAAGTCAGCGACTTTAAGCTAAGAATGCGTCTCTTGCTTTTTAGTAGAGCCAACTAGGGCCAGGAGTAGTCCTTAGCTACTCTCGCATCATATTCACTTCCACGACCCCTTTTTATGAGGGACACATTCACACATCATACTGATAGAATGGATTAAGAGCAATCATGTTCGAACCGGGATTCGAACCCCAGAGTGCGAGGATGATGCGCCTCTCCTATGCCCGTATGTTAGCAATTTTAGAATGTATATTCTGTTATGAAAGCTTTATATAACATCCTCAAGATTGAGTGATCACTTTTAGTCTTATAGTCATGTTATCTGGCTACCATCCGTAAGATCGCGAGTTCGGACCTAGCTATCTCCAATCGTTACATTGGTGACCTAGGAAGGTAAAAATAAATAAACAAACAACCTTCGTGTAGCAGTAATGGCACCTTCTACCCGAAGCAAATAAAAAAAGACTGATAAGTAATATAGCAGATAAAAAGTGCGATAAATAATCAGTCGGTGAATAAAAAAGGTGATAAATAATCAATCACTGAACTAAAAAAGGCAATAAATAATCAGCCAATAAATAAAAAAGGCGATATATAATCAGCCAATAAAAAATAAATCAAGCTAATAATTAATCAACCAAAAAAAATGAAGCTGATAAATAATCAACCAAAAAAAGGAAGCTCTTAAATAATCATCCCCCCAAAGAAGGGTAAGACGCATTAAAAATTCAACAGCCAATAAGATCACCACTAAACAGCAACAAAATATCGTTAGTCTATCCTCTCACTAAAGGGAGAAAAATGTAGTGGAAGCTTTGTAAGGCAGATAACATCCTCAAGATTGAGTGATTGCTTTTTGTCTTGTGGTCATTTATCTGGCTACCATCCTTAAGATCGCGAGTTCGAGTCTAGCTATAGTCAATAGCAACAAATCATTTATCATAAAGAGCAAATATCCTTTTTCATAAAGAGCGAATGTAAAACAGATACTGCCGTTTCTTATGGCAGCTGATAATAAGCTCGCAGACAAATTCAGCAATTATAAGCCAAGTTTTGTTCAGTAGCTACTTAGAGTAAAGGCCCCAGTTTCTGAAATCGGACTCCTACCCAATATCAAGACGACACTCGCTTTCACAACCCCTTTTTATATGGAGGCTCTTTCGAGCACCTCACATATAGAGCAAGTAGTAAAAAGCCCCCCCCCCTCGAACCAGAGATGTGCAACTCATGAAGAATACGAGCTACTTCTAGGTCTACTTCTAGACCCTGGCATTATAACTCAGAGGGATGCTTCAAAATTTAGAAATCTAGTATAATAAACCATACTTTCTGCAGATAAAAAATAAACTACATTTTAAAAAATATAATAAATAAAATAATAATAACTTTTGGCTGTTCCCAAGAAGAAGAATAGTAATAAGTATCGTTTATGAAAGAAAAATTCAAAAATAATTTATATTACCATACAGTATTAATTTCTTCTCAGTAAAAAAGGAACAATTTATTTTAAATTTATACATTTTTTCAAAGTGGCATACTTGAAAGCAAAATAAACAATTTCTTAAAATATTATGAGAAAGTCGTATCTAGTGTTGTAAGAAGAAAAAAAATGAATCGAAGTAAAAAATGAATGAATCAGCCAAAAACCTGTCAAAATCTAATATATGTGCAAATACTGTAAAAAATATATTTACTCAAAGTGAAAGCTGTTTTAAAGGAGAGAATGAAGAGCATCTTTATCAATACATCGTCAGCCATCAATATTCATAAACAGTTTTCTGGACAAGATGATAAATGCTTTTCCAATACTCAAATACTTTATTGATTTACGATTAATTTCAAAGAAATAAATTTAATATCATGAAACATGCTGAATACATGTCGATAAAGCAGTATATTAAATCAATAAACTTCGATGCAGTTTTTATTATTTCTTAATGTGGATCGAAAGCATAGTGATCAAGATAGTAAATCTTTGAATAATAAGTCAACATTTACGACTTAAAATAAAATATATTATCTTGTGGCTATTATATTATCATGATATTGATAGAGTTTGAAGGTTTTGATGCTTCAAAATGAGTAGGTAACAAACTGGAGATTTATAGCTTTATAGGCAACTGTTTTCTCCCCTCTTAATGTTATTAGAATATAAGATAGTTGTCTCATTCGGCGATTTATCGCCACCTAATGTTACGACTTGATTTCCAAATTATTCGTTCCCTGAATTCTTACGAAATATCTTAATTAATTTCAGTTATTAACCAGTTTAAACCAGTTGGGATCAATCACGAGATTATCAGATTACGCATGCGCCGATATTTGGAAAAACGATGAGGTTTATTTTCATCTCAAAATCTGTCGAGCTGCAAAACTTTGTTTGTCAGCTAGAACAAATGCAAATAAAAGTTTAATCAAAGTATCATTATGTATAGAGAAAGGGGAAGATAGAGACGGATAGTGAAGTTTCTTTTTTGTTTCAAATTGGTTTAAACTGGATAATGGCTTAAATTAATTCCGAAAAATAATGAATTTAAAAACAATAATGTTCTCACATGACAACTTGAAATATGTGACTGTAGACTTCATTTTTTTATTATACTTATTTATTTACTTTCAAAATAATTTTTAAAAATTTATTTTTTGTAAAAAATTTCGTTACTAATATTTTATTATTTATTATATTTATTTTTATAACAGTATAATCTTAATACATTTCCAAACATTTCTTAGATTCATCATATGCATCCAAATCTATATCTATTTATCCTTTCGGTAAGGTTTCGGCTTCGGAATTGAAGGATTTCGGCTTAGAGACCGGGATCCTCCGAAAAACCGTCCTGTGAATGGATCTGGTGATCGTTAAATCCATCGTAGAAAAATAATCTCGAGGAGGTTTGGTGTGGAACCACCTGCCACAATAACCAAATATTTCGTCTAGTACATAACACGCTATAGGACTCCGAACACCTCCTGTTATTTCTTAATCACCCTGTATATAGTCGTTATTATGGTGTTTGCATGTGATTTGCATTCCTCAATTAATTGAATACGAAATTGCAGAAATTTGCAAGTTTGATTCACAACAAAAGGTCGATATTTTTTAAACATTGCTAGCTAATTCCATGAATTCAATGTACGTTCCTGTATAGTTCTTGTGTGTGAACATAAAAATACCAGCTATCATTGAATTCACATAAAAATCTGGTAAGGAAAAGGTCTTAGAATTCCAAACTTGGCAAAACGCAGGAAATTTGAAACGGGATTCTGAGAAAGGAATTTCAAAGAAATCAATATTTAGAGAGAAATATCATAAGTTAATGAAGAAAGTTTTACTCATCTCAGAATTATTTACTGTTTGCATCTTTTATTTTCGTATTGAGCAGAACTATAAAGAAAAATGCGGTCTACCAAGTGAATAAAATAAAATTTGAAGAAAAAAAAATTTCTGGGGAGAAAAAGTAAATTGCAATTTTCAAAATAATTATAGGATTCTTACAGTCCTGGCAATCATATTTAGAAAAGGAGATTTTAGCTTAGAAAGAAATTGAATTTGTTTACCATTTTCTTAATATTTAATGACATTGATCGAGAAATATCATATTTAGAATTATTGTCAAATATTTCTCAGAAAAGCTTTTTATATAGATTATATGTTTAATACTAGATACTGAATTATATGTTTCATACTTTTTATTAGTATAAAAAAGAATAAATACAATCTAAAAATAAAAGGGGGTAAAATAACATTGTTATGGATTTTTTTCTCTAAATTTATAAAATTAACGAGTTTGCTGGCAATGGATGTATAGAACACAGTCAACAAACCTCGCTAACAAAAGACGAACTTTATTAACACAAAGACACGCATACGCAGACTAAAAATTCACAGCCAATATACTCACAAATATACATAGCAAAAATTCTCGCAAAAAATAGTACACAAATAGCATTGCACAGCACAATAATGATATGCTTCTAGAAACACACAGGAAGAGAGCTCGCTCAAATATTAAGCATAATTGAAATCAAAATACTAGATCTCACGGCCTTTCATAATTCCCCCGACGAATATCGAATTGCCAAGTATATATCTTTCCTATTTGCTCTATCTCCAAAAATCTAAAAGATTCCAGTATTATCCATTTTGTAGTCAAATTTGCCGGCGAGCACTGGGATCTCTGATTTGACAACGGATCAGCGTCCAACAGAGGTGATTGGAAAACAGTATTTCCAGTTACTGAAGTAACCCAGCTGGCAAGCAACACTAAATATTTTTAACAATTCTGTAATAGTGAAATTTTTCTGCTATATATGTTAAATTGAGTAAAGGAAATAAAAATTTACAATCTTCAAGACAACCCCTACAATGGAATGTTAATCAATCAAGAGATGGTAGGAATTTTAGGATTGGACAGAGAATCAAGGTTAGTTGAACATGGCCGGGATAACCTGGTTGGTAGGGCATTAGATTGGCATATCTTGTGTTGTGAGTTCGAACCCGCCAGCTGAAAACCCTCAATGTGTAGTGGTGACTGAGGCGGCCACAAAGCCCTCCATGTCGAGATTAATAACACTGGGAGAACTGGATCAGCAATTATTGCGCAATAGTTCAGATATAAATCACGATGTGTGGGTGAATGAAGTCACTTCATAAAAAGAGTTGCGGAACGCCAGTAGCTAAATCATATTCTTGGTCCTAGATGGCGCTACTGAAAAAAAAGATACCTAACACTTTCGCCTTAAAAACGCTGACTTATTCAGTTGTCTTGAGTATGACAACTGTCATCAGAAACAACACGACAGAAATGTCAATTTTATCAGATCTTTAAGCAAAATAATATATGTTTTTACATAAAAACGCCTAGTTCTTGGAGATTTATTGAATACGAAAGCTACAGTTTGATCACAAATTTCTTATGATATTGTTATGGTAAAATCATGCTGACTTATGAAAAATTCAATATCCTATACTTACATTTTTTTTACTTTATTTAACATTTTTGAAAATAAATAAATAAGATTTTAAAATAAAATAATAATTCAAAATTAATTTGTGGCGTAAGTTTGAAAAATTAGATGAAAATCGATAATATTCTAAATGATTGCTAATAACTAACAACAAAATTAGAAACCTAAACTCTATAAATTATTTTGAAACATATGTTGTATAGTGAAATTTTGTGAAAATGCATTTAACTTACTTGCTTGTTTGATTCAGTAATAAAGTTGATTGTTGTTTTTTATTTCTTAGGCCCAAATATTTTAATGTTAAATTCAAAAATAAATAAAGCTGTGTTTTGAAAATTAGTAAATTATTTGAATAATTTTATAAATAAAAAGGAAAATATTTGTATCACCGAAATACTTCTTATGAAATTTTCCAAATAAGAATTTCTTGCATGATTTTAAAAACTTGTCCAGCTATTACTGATAAAGTTATTTATTTTTTTATAAATTCGAAATTTCAAATATAGTACAAAAATTGAGCTCTGAGAATATTCAATGAATTTTGTTTCCAAATCAAGAAAGTCATTAAAAATGAAATTCTTAGATATTAAATTTCTTCATCTGAACATTTTAATAACAGACAACTAAAAAGAACTTTTAGAGAAAAATAAAAGAAACATGTGAATCTCTTATAAAAGCTTTAAAAAATTAACTTACATTATAGACAATCCGTTCATTATTTTATTTCAAAAAAGGGTTTAAAAAATGAAAATAAATTTTAACTTTAGTGAAATATTTCAGTGTTCTTCCTATACATCTATTTTGCTCAAAAATCTTTAATAAATCCAATATTGCAATGTTTAATGAGTTAAGATTTTATCAAAATTAGAATTAACAGAAATCAATTATAATTAAGTAAAATTATAGAAAAAAATCTAGACTAATTCAAAAAGCATCACATTCGCAATTTATATTTTTATGCTGACATATGATTCATTGCATGTAATAAGGTACGCAGAAAGAGTTATAAATTAATTGCAAACATGCCTTCTATGTTAGGTTTTATCTCCTTTTTTGATCACACTAAGGTCAATATTGTAGTGCGCAAAATGATAGCAAGAATAGAAGTAATTATTTCTGATATTTTAACAGCTCTGCTAGCGGCATAACAGAAAAAAATAACTATTTTTATTTAAACATTATTTATTATCATGTAAAAATATCTTGCTGTTTCGGTTGAGGTTTTTGAAACGATTTGAAGGTAACAAATTGTAGAGACCTCAAAATGCATAAGGAATAAGATGGCGATTTATCCCTTTTTTCCATTCTGGAATCGGTTTTCACAATATAATTTTTTCATTATTTATCATCTGCTAATGTGTTTTCATTTCGGAGTCGACTTCCACTGTATAGCTTTTCAATTATCTATCATCTGCTGTTGCAGTATTTCCCTTGTTGATCGCAATGCCATTGCCTCACTCAAACAACGTTTATTTTAATTAAAAAAACGTTAGAATATTATCAGTTAAATCGATAATAAAGTTGGCTTGAATATAATTTCAACTAATTCAAATAGGGTTATTAGAAAATAGTGATGAGGGTTGTCTCATTTGGTAATTTATAGCCACCTAAAGTTACAAATTGATTTCCAATTTTTTGATTCTTTAAATTCTTACAGTCTTAATTAATTTACGTTATTGACCAGTTTAAATTAGTTTGAAAAAAGTACGAGACTACGCATACTTTGATATTTAGAAAAACGATGGGTTTTTCTTCCTATATAACTTTGTATACTGAAAACACAAATCTGGTTTAAAAGTTAAAAATAATATATTTTTTTAACAATATTACTTGTTGCAACATGTAATTTGAATAAAAAATGTATGTTCCAACACATTTATTTTTTTCAATGATAATATATTTAAAAAAAATTCTAAAAGATATATCAATACAATATTTATATATCTAAAACATATATCTATATATCTGAAAAAATATCTGTAAAATATATTGGTAGTTTTTCGTACTAATACATTCATTAAAAAATTTAATTAGAATGTAAATGAAATGCGGTCTCGAAGGCTCCTCCGAAGGTTAAGGGTTAAATGTACATAAAATAAATTGGGTGGTTTTCCAATTAAAAATTACATTATTTGCCTAAGGCATGTTCCAACATTCTTGATGTACGCTTTTGGAAAACCTACGAAATTTGTGCTTTTTTTTTAAATTTATGTACAAACTACCGAAACCCCAATATATCTATCAAATATATCTACAAAACCCAAATCTAACAGTTAAGTGGTAAATGTTAAACTGGGAAAAAAGAACTTTTTGTTGGCCCAAAACAGGTATAAAGGAAAAACGACAGCCAAATTATTTTCTTTAAATGTGGCAGATAGTTTCAGAAATATATTACCTAATTAATGAACTAAAAGAATATTTCTGTATTTCCATCCGATTTTTTAAATATTGAGTAGAAATTTTTTCCCAATGTGAAGCATTAAAACAGCTATAAAATATTTATAAATAAATAGATTACCTATTCTTTAGATCGGGAATTGCAGATTAAATTGAGAAATTATTACATCAAATTTAAACAAATATGCATTAGAATTTAATTCCTGGGCTTCTTTTGGAGGAAAATTCTGTTAAAGAATAGAATTTGAGAAAATAGCATCTAAAGACACAAATTAGCCTCATAAAACGTAAGTAAATTGAAATATAAAAATCAATATAACTTCTGAAATAATAGGCTTACAAACAACATTGAGATAGTTTTGTAAAGAAGTCTGCTAGAAAATTGTTAGATATAAAAAATATTCATAACTTCGCAAAAAAATCGAATTTTTATACACTGCCATTGACCTATTTTTCTAGCATTAATATTAAAATTATTTTTTCAATAGCCAAGTTCAATTCAAATTTTTGTTAAAATTATCGTTGATTTTTTTTAAAAAATTCATTGTCTTGTTTATATTCGCCCATTTAGATTCTTTTATTCCTTGAATTTTGCATTCATTGTTGATACAAATAGCAGACAAATCAATACATGATAGTAAGTAAAGTGGTAAAACAGTCTTATCATTACAATAGCTTAAAACATAATTTACAGAAGGGGCTCATTTTAATTTCAACTCTTTTGGAATTTAGACTAACGTTTAATATCCAGTTTCCCTTGAGCTCAGCTTATCTTTAAGGGTTGAGAAAGACAAGTTTCTACAGGATTGGCAGAATGATTAATTACCTTGTGGATTATTTTGAATAAGATAAAATGCTCGGTTAATGCCCCTTTCGGTGTTATGACATTAACTATTGAGGATGTACTTTGCTCATATTTTTCGTTATTTGGAAATCCTTAATGTTGATGTAATGTAAATTCAGTGGATAGAATGGAGAATTCAGATAATACTTTCTTCGGATTAATCCGCTTATATTTTATGATTTTTTTTAATTTTCAAATTAATGTGCTGGCTAAGTGTACGTGCTCCTTCTAATTTAAAATGACATTAAGAATTAAGTAAATCATAGTATCTTATTATTATTATAAGCGCAAATTTACATAAATACATAAGTTACATAAATTAGACTAGATTTATCTTTTTTCATTCATTTAATGAGGATCAAGTTACTAAGAGATATTCCTTGAATTATCTTTCAAACTTTAGATTCTAGTATTTTAATATTTACAAGGGTACGAAATGACCCTGTGGATATAAATGAAAGTATTATTCAATGTATGCATCATATGCCTGAGTACAACGATCCCGTTGATTTACAAGCCGAAGGATTCCTGTGGCACTTCACGACTTCCTTGAATTCACCATCCGTGTTGAAGCACTTATGTTTCACATCTTTTTTTGAAGGGCACCAAAATTGTGAAAATCGCTGGGTGACATGTCCGAGTTGCTCCCGCTTGAACTTAGTCAGTTCCGCTTGTATGACACTGGATAAATGTGGACCAGCGTTATCATGGAGCAGAAACACAACCTCCTTAAGTAATCAGCGTGTTTTGTTCTCGATGGACTTGCTTATTCTTTGGAGTGTCTCACAGTTGACATCAGAGTTAATGGTTCTTCTGTGCTGAAGGAATTCAATAAATAGTAGAACTTTGACGGTGAACTCAAGGAACCTGTGTCAGACTGAGTTTCTTCACAGGAACAGGAATTCTGGGAGCAAGGAATCCTTCAGCTCATTAACCAATGGAATCGTTGTGCTAGGACCTATGGTGTATTTTTTTAATAAAGTCTTTATTTAAACCCACACTGTCGTTTCATACCTTTTCATTTGAGTAACACTTGTATTTCTCACTGTTGAATAACTCACCTTATCTTCTATTGTTCAAATCTGAGAATGTAGAACCATTCCCTTATTTTCTGTTAAGTGGTTTTAATGAGATGTACTTTGTAGATACTTTTATGTGGTATTTTACAAAGAATTTCTTAATCTTTCAGTATCTGAGATTATAAAAAACAATAATTAGGATACAGATTTCTAATAAATTAACCTTAATGAATACTTTAATTACTAAATTTTTAACTATTTGTGCTAAGCAATCAGCATTTCAATGTAATTGAACAAGAAATACTTTAAAATATATGGTCCTTTAAGTGAAATTTAACAATTCTAAAAATGTCGACTAATGTCAAGTGGTAATCGTTCTTTAAATATTTTAATAATTAAATTTTTATGTATAATCATGATTTACAACATTATTTTTCTTATTTGTCAATTTCCTCTGTAAATTTGTGGCAATAAAAAATGAATCTATCAACCACTTATCTTTAAAAATATTACATTTGAAAATTTTTATTGTTAAATACTAGAAATCCATAGTAGTCTCTTTTTCAAATTTTTAAAACGGTAAGCAATGGATATTAATCAGGATGTATTATAGTCGTCTTTCAGATTATTTCTTTTATAATAATCAGTATTAATCTTGTGTAATTCAAATTACTCTTTACGGGGATAAAGAATAATAAAATAAAACTCTGAATCATCCTCTGCCATCTCAGCCCGACATAATTTAGGATTATCTTTGGGAATATATTCTTGTTCGTTCGAATAGATAATGCCTCTTTTCACATGAATATTTTGATGAAAATGCCATTTCTCACACAATGAGCAATATTTTGGAAAAATGGTTCCCCAAGAATGGAATGCTATCGATTGCAACCACCGCTCCTTAAGTAATACAGCATAAATATTAATAATGCTTGCATGGAGAAGAGTAAAGCTCTTAGCATTTGTAGCAGAAGTTTAAATAATGAATGGAGCTGGCACTGAAAGGTTTTACCTCTTTATTTTCTTGGCAAGTAGAGTTCTTCTTGGAAGAAATTTTTACTGTGTCTATTACATTTTCAAAAGCCAAACAGCTGACGGTATGAGACTTTTTGCTCTATCAACTTTCTAGATTCGTAAGAATTTAATTATATTTATTACTGCGTACTTAATCTGAATTAAATGTTTCTAGATTTTTAAAAAACTTTATTACATTACTGAAAAATTTCGTTGACAGGAAATTTTACTAATATTAAAGATATAATCTTTATCCATATTTTTGTTTCGTAACAGATTACATAAATTTAATTACGTAATATATATTTACTCATAAATTATGGATAATTATGATTTGGAGTGAGTGGGGCTGACACTGAAAAGCTTTACCCTTTTATTTTCTTGGGAAGTATAGTTGGTCTTGGAAGAAATTTTTACTGTGTCTATTACATTTTCAAAAGCAAAACAGATAATGGTTTGAACCTTTTAGCTCGATAAACTTTACAGATACACTTTCAGATAATACTTACAGATACTTTACAGATAATTTAACGATATTTATAACAGCGCACATGATCTGAAGAAAATGTTTCTGGATTTTTGTATTTCTGAATGTTTTCTTTGACAGGAAAGTTTATTTATATTAAAGATATAAAATTATATATAGAGATATATAATTTTATATCGTAATAAAAAACGTAATAAAATTTATAGAAAGATGTATAATTTTTGTTACGTAATGGATTGAGAAAATTTAATTACGTAATATGTATGTATTCATAAATTATGGATAATTATGATTTTTTACATTTAATAATTCTTGTTGGAAGATTGTAATTTGAGGGCAATGATCTTTAATTATTCTCTAAATTATTGAATTCAGTGATAAAATCCTTTATAATATCATTCATTCTGTATTTTTTGTTACGTAATACATTACTTAAATTAATTTATTTAATACATTTTTACTCATAAATCATGAATATTTGTGATTTTCCATTTAGAAGATTATAATGGCAATAATCTGTAATTATTCTGAAAATATGGGTTAATAAGAGAAAATCATTTATAAAATTGAAACTGGTACTTAAATAAAACTCTGGAAAATAGGATGACTTATCAAACTAAGATAAAGGTATGCAGAAAATAATAAAATCGCCTTTCAAAATCTTTACAGTGAAAAAAAATGTAAAAGAAATTATTAAATATGCCAAATGTAAAGAACTTGAAACTAAGATTTCAATATACTTTACATTTTGCAATCAATTTAATTCATTGCTTTAAATTTGTTAAGTATATTCTTTGAATCTGCAGACTAATTTCTTTTCTGTCATATTTTCAAAAGTTAAAGTTGATTTACATAAATTTAAATGCAATAATTAAAAGTAGTATCCATGTATAAATTTATGCACCTTACAAGAAGAACCCTTCCAAAAAAATTTAGAAAAAATTGTGAAAATATATGTTTTTAAAATACGATTTCCATTTGAAGTTACTAAAAAGAGATTTACAACATACAACATGACGCACTGCATTTAGGAATCTAAGGCAATTAAATGGGTGTGGCTCCTTGAAAACAGTTATTTACAACGTACGAAATTGTTAAATATATTGATAAAATTTTATTCTCTTAAAATCTAGAAAGGAAGCTGGAGGTGGTAGGAGAGAAAATTATTAATGTGAAAACATATTTAAAAAATGGCTCAGAGAATTAAAAAATCTGTTAAATGGTGAGGAATAAATGGTATGCTATAAAATATATTTTTAATACTAATCTATACAGGAGGATTTTTTTCAAATGCAGCCCAGTTTTTCATTTTTTTAAATATCAAGATGTCAGAATTCAATAAAAGAGTTAGTTTAGAAATGCTGGAAAAAAAAGACTATACTATTGAGAAGCATAAAAAAGAATAAAAAAGTTTCTATACTTCCAGAAATTTTAAAAAGAGGATATAATTAGTGAGATATATCTTTAAAAAAGAATTGAATGAAATAATGAATTATTTTTAATCAATGACCAGGACTATATTTTTAAGCAACTTTATTAGAAATTATTGTTATATAATAATAATTTATAGCAATAATAACAACTTAATAATTTACAGCAATTTTTTTAAATAACAATAAAAATAATTGCTATAAATTATTATGTTGCATTCCTGTCTTATCGAATCTCAGATTTTCGCATAATTTTTGTCGAAAGATAATATGAAAATACGACAATAATTTAACTCAACAGAATTTTACGAATCAAAAACAGTACTTTTATCTATTGAAACGCCACGCACTTGGTACAATAAATACAATTGTATTATAACATTTAAGAAAAAAGCTGTATAAGCAAATATGAAGTTGTTGCTATGTATTAGAAGGCTTTCTAAACATAGGAAGTTCATGCATAAGAATTCTGGAAATTGCAAAACACCAACTTTTGTCTGCTCCAACATCAAAAATAATCACTCATTTATAATTTTATGCGCAATATATGAAATTATAATGAGTTCCTTATACATTTTTCAGTATTTAGGGAAAAGAAAGTGAAAAGTCTAATGTTACATATGCGCAGTAACCATAATCTTTCATTTTGCCAAAGTGCTGTCAAAGCAGCAGTACCAAATTCAGTTGCCCTCTAGTAACAAATGCATTCGATTCACCTTCAGTTCTTGAAGGTCAAATGATTATATTTGGAATACAACACAACGGTTTCTTTTATAAAATAAACAAGAGAGGCTGTAAACTCTTCTATATCGAAGAAAATATTTTTGCGAGACAGATATTTTAATAGGCAAAAAAAGAATTGATGTTTATTTATAAATAAAAGTTATCTAGGTATTATTGGATGATTATTTTTTACATAAATGCATGCGAAAGTAACATCTCCTTATGTGTGCGTATTTAATACATAGATTTTTTTTGCTGTTTCCCTGTAAGTGAATAAATCTATATAAAAAAAGAATAAAAATGGATAGAAAAAGAAATCTAAAACTTATTTAGAAGTTTAATTTTTCAAAATTGTCTCTTTGAGAATTAGACTCAACTTAGTTACAAATTATTTATTCAAACATTAAAAAATCAAATTAAAATCTCACTATTTTTATTAAATAATAAAAAAACGCTAAAATTTTTGCTTTTGTCGAAAGTAATTGAGAAGCAGTTTAAGGAAGTTAAAATGTTCTACTGGGCTAAAAATAATTTGATTTTATCATTAAAATAAAACACAAATTGTTAGGATTGTTTTATCAACGAATTTGATTTTATTATTTTTTCAATTGTTATATATTGTAATTCGGCAAATAACCTGTATTTTTTACAAATCATAGCATGAAAAATAACAAAAAAATGTCAGCTTAGATATATATTCTTCTTTCCTCCACTGACTCGAAAGATTACGAAAGTAATACCATTTGAAGCGATTTTCACAGATTACTGACTCTCAGAATTTAAGATGCATGTGACGATTCAATACTGTTGCATTTTGCAACTGACACTCAAAATAGCTCATGACGTAGATGCTGACGTCAGAATTCTGATGCGAAAATTTTTCTGCCTTGAAAAGTGACAAACATATTGCTTCTCCCTGATGATTATCAAATATAATTTTAAATAAAGAATATCTTTTTTCTTAGGCAATGAAAAAAGAAAACAAGTTCAATGATACAAATAATATCATTTAAAGTCTATTACATAAATCTATAATTCGATAAAAAAATGTTCTATACTAGAAATTTATAATTTTATGTGGCATTCTTTCTGCAGGTTCACTTGATAAAGCAATACCTATTTGACGTCATTGGTGGGATGCTGAGAAGTTGATAACCTTTACATGGCAAAATGTGCTAAAATATGTTTCTCAGCATACCGACAATGACGTCAAACAGTTGCTGTTTTATCAAGTTAACCTGCCGAAGGAATGACATATAAGATTATAAATTTCTAGTATAATAATTATTACTTTATTTTATTAATTATTACTGTTTAAATAATTGAACCATAGAGCAAATTCACCATATCCTAAATTTTAAATAAATATTAAAAATTCAAATAGCATCTTGTTTCAATTTGTTTCATAAAAAATTTTTGGAAATAAAAAAACAATCAAGATTGATTATGGTAGTTGAATATAGCATTGCAAATTTTCCTTCCAACATGTATGACAGACATTTATCGTAGAATGGTAAAAGTCAGAAAACAACATGATTCAATAAAATTAGATTTTGTGTCACTCTGATTTTTGCCTTTTAAAATGGTAATGTTTATAAGCTAGTATGTAATCGGTAAATTATATGAAATGTTAAAGGTCAAGCTAAACAAAAAAATTTGTTTAAAACTCTCCACAAATTGTATCGACAAGACTACATTTAAAAAATGTTACGTTATTCGATTCGTGGATAATAAGTACTTCGATTCCCTATGAATAACTTTTTGTTTAAATTTCCTAAATTATTATAAAAATTGTTTTAATATAATTTTGTAACGACTCATTTCCTTTATGTAACACCATTAATATAAACAGCGAAAATATGAACAACACCTGAAATAAAGTTAATTGTAATTTTGACCTCAAAACGTAATAGTTGATTTTTAATATATTTTTAAGATAAGCATTAGATAAGAAACTCAGTCTCTTTTATTTTTCTCATTGGGAATTATCATAATGTGATTTATTCATGCACTAGAAAATTAGAGGAAATTGCCATAAAAATGCATTAATTAATCGATAACAAATATAAACAAAATTTTTCTTTAATAATATATAGGAGAAGTGACCCAAAAAAAGTTTACAAGCAGCAGTATTTGAAAACTAGAAATTGTGGATGGGAATATTATTACTCAGAGTGGAGACAGGTGGCACTAGTTGTCTTCGATCTTTCATTCGAGCAGAGACTGTTAGTAATGGGGCCTGAAACAGCGATAGTAATGGCAAGACACTTAGAGAAGTAGTCTTGCACAGAGGTGCAAGATGTGATACAATTTCTATGGGCCAAGAATGTGCCCACTTCAGATATTCACTGACAAATTGCTGAAGTGTACGAGACGAAGCAATGAGTAGGTGGCGAAATGTTGTCGTTCTTTTGAAACAGGCTATATAATAACTATAACAATAATTCTCTATTGCAAAATAACTAAATATATATATAGCGAAATCGTTAAAATATTCATTCCCTTACATTTCCTTGAACATGTTGTTTAAAGAGTAAAAACAATAATTCTCCATTGCAAAATAACTATATATATGAAGCGAAATTAATGAAATGATTCATTCATCTATAGTTCCTTGAACATGTTGTTTAAAGAGTGAAAAACATTAATTCTCTATTACATATTAAATAAATAAATATATAAAACGAAATCATTGAAAGGATTCATTCTCTTACAACTACTTGAACATATTGTTTAGAGTAAAAATAATTCTTTATTACAAAAGAAAGAAATAAATATAAAGAGAAATCCTTGAAAGATTTAATTCCCTTACAAATGCTTGAACACATTAATTAACGAGTAAAAAAACTAATATCCGAAGATTTCAAATTTCCATAAAAATGTGAAAATGTTAGATTGTTTACGAGGGAGAAAGCTCAGTTTGAATGAAACGCCCGTTTGCAGTAAATTGTAATATGTAATGAAAGCTGAACTAAGTTTGAATGAAATTACTTCATTTTGTTCAGTAAACCTTTTAACCTGATTGTTTGAATTATAAATTAAAGCATTAACTGGAATTCCCTAATATAAATTGAAACATAGCAATAAATTAACATAGTTCACGAAGCTAATGCAGTTTACGATGGCTATAGTATAATTAAATTGTGTTCCCACTTAAGAGCCAAACTCACATGCGTGATTGGATCATGTAAGGTTACTTTGAATAATTGTTTACAATAAACTTACTTTGTCATTTATAATTAGATTCCTTTTGATTATTAAATATGAGAAGTTCAAAAACGCAATTTAGAAATACAAATAACTTTGATTTATTGAAACGTATGTTATTAAATATCAAAAAATTATTGATGTTCGCAAGAATTGAATTCGCATTCTTCACCTTCACGTGAAAAATACATTTTACCGATTCAGCTACTACCTACTGATTTCAATTTTTATTACAAACTGCTAAAACTCTATTTAAAATGTTAAGAGTTTATTAAATTTAATTGATGAATTAATATTTGAAAAAACTGCATTAACATCAAGTTTTATCCACTAAGAATAAAAAAAATGAATTTGAATCATAGTGGATGAATATAAAATTTTTCTTAGCTATTAATAATGTGAACAAGAAAATAAGTAAATATATATTGTGTATATATAATAAATATATATTATAAAAGTATATAATGTGAACTTATAGTAGGAATTGATAAATAAACCTGTCCCAATGCTTTACCTGATTTACTTCAATTATTGTTTAAACTAATAAAGATATTGAATGTATATTTACCATTTACGCTCATGGGAGCCTTTGTCAAAAAAGTTTGTTTCTCTATTAAAGATTTAGCTCTTGTGGCTTCTGTTAAGATGTTGTGCCAATATGAAGGAACCAATTAATCTGCATCAAAAGTAAAATAAATCTTTATGAATTTTTAACATTCACACTGCGATCCTCGGATGTTAACGTTTTACTTTAGCATTGAATGAGCTCCGGAAAAAAATCCTCGAGATTCGAAAAATATATATTGTCTAAAAGTGTTGGTATGAAAGGTTAAGGACTTATTACAAGATTGTTTTTATGAAACAAACGAATGAAATAATAAAAGACAGGGAAAATTGATACTTGTTCACAACCCCGCAACTGCATATTGGAGAATTGAGCATTTAAAGGGGGGGAGAGATGTCAGTTTTCAGAATAGCAATAAGCAAAGTGAAATAGTTTCCAGGCTTTAAAAAGATTTTCTGTTTAGTCTGAGTTATGCTGGTGTTTCCATAATCGATCATTTAAATATTCATCAATATATTTTTTCAAATGATTGAAATATTCAAAAAATTAGTATTTCATCATAGTATGCTGTATAGAAATATTTTTAACTACTATTGTTTGCTTCAGGTTTACCTTTCTTTTAAAAGGATTGATGATTTGTCTTGGTAGAGAAATGTTGGTTATAGATGATATAATTTAAAATTTGCTCCTGCAAGCAGTGTCTGAAAAAGTGATTTAAATATAGATATTCGAATAATTGTTTATAGATTGTTAATAGAAATGGAAGAAATGTGTTGGAGTAAGGTACCCAAATTATTCATATCAAATATTAAATTTTCATTCAATCAAATTATTAATTTTACTTATTTTTTATTTTACAAATATTAAATTGTTAATTAATTTAAGTAATATGACATCAAGTCACTATGTTGATATATATAGTTAAAATTGTTTTTCCTTCTTATTCTAACCACAAGTTTAGGAAATACGGTTTCACAGGGAAATATCGATTGCAAATACCTCTTCCACAATAATGCTTCTAGAATTTCAATAATGCGGCAGACAGTAACCATATATGTTACAAAGACAGGTTCTCCATTTGCTCTGAAGGGGAAAATAATGAGCAATGACAGTACTGAAAGATTTACTCCACTGAATATTTGGCAGCTATGGTTACGTTTGAAATGTACCTTTCAGTATGGATTAAATTTCAGCAATGTAAAGCAGTTGATTTGAGTTAAACCATTGTAAAGGTATCTAAATAACAGTTTATTCTGAGGTTTTATTCTGTAACTTAATTAACTAAAGAAAATACCCTCAAAATTTTGAAAAATATTAATATCATTTAACTTTATATATATACACCATTAAAGAGTAGGCACACGGCCTTATATTTGAAAGATAATTGAAGTTGTAATGTTTTTAAGTTAAGTTGTTTACCTCACTTTTGTTGCCAATACGATGAAATAATTAAGCTTAAATTAAGTAATTAAGTTGATTAAAATGTATTTTCCAACTGCATAACGAAGAAACTATTTATAGATTTTTATTTTTATTTAGATATTTATTAGATTTTTTTAATTAGATTTATCCGTATATTTATTTTGAACGCGTTTGAGATTCATATACTTTTCGAAACAATTTTATCTATGTTCTTGCTAATGTAGAAATATCCATTAATTTAAATAATAATTTAAACTTTAATCGCTAAACTAAACGATGAATATAAATGAACAATGGTCAACATTTTATTTCGTGTATAGGAAGTTTTTTAAATATGAAGATCATATTTTTGTAAATAGAAAAAATAACAATTTTAAGAAATTTTCTTCAAAATACTGCTATGTTTTGAATTGGCATGTTATTAGCACTTTCCTAAAAATTTTGCTAAGATTTGTTGCTTTGAAATGAATACAGGAATTTCAGATAATTAGCATTTCAATAACCTATGGTTTATTTACATTAATAATTTTCTCAATTAATAATTTTATTTACATTAATAATTTTCTCAATTAATAATTTTAATTACATTAATAGTTTTCTCAATAATTAATAATCCTCTCAACAGTTTTATTTTTACTAAAAAAAGTTGCATCTTTTTAACATCTGAATTTGTTATTTTGATTTCCCTTGTTGTTCCTTTCACATTACCTTAGAGCTCAGATTGAGAATTATATAATCGAACCAATAAAAAAATGAAACTACTGTACAATTCAAAAAATTTTTAAACAATAACGAATTACAAAGAAGTTCATTTCCCAAAGCAGGATGTTAACACACAAAATATCAGTTATATCATTGAAAACATGTATTAGGGCTTTCGAAAATTGTGCTCTGCTATTCTCACAATGAAATAGCCGTCGTTGTAAGAGTGATTGCACATTGAATGAGTGGTATCGATTACAGGCATCTCATTTTGCAAAACAACGGAATTATTTAAAACGCAAACAAAAGGCAGCATTAGTTGCGATGAGTGGTTCTAGCAGTGAAATCTTGCCTCTTTGCAAGCTCGGTAACTACTGAAATGTGTGTTTCGAGAACTGATTGGATTTTGTATGATGCGAGTCTTTCATCCGTTTGTAGGTTTATGTGAATTTCACGGTTTGCACTAAATGCAATTACGTTAGAGAGAAATATAAGAGAGAAAATTTAGATATTTTGTGACTCTGACTGATTTGGTTAGAAAGAAAGTTTCATAGATTCCCACATTTTGCTATAATGCATATAAAAAATCAGATTTTTATGTAACGTACTTTTTTTAATTTACTGAAACATTCATTTTTTTTTTTTGTCTAAACTTAAAATCTTTAAGGAACTAATTTTAAAAACTGTAAATATAGCTACTGAAAATTATTCGAAAAACTCATATCCGAGTTGATGAATTTAATATTTGTTCTAATAAACTAAAAAAAGATATTCTTGATTTATTAATAATAAAAAATTAGAGCAAAATGTACAATTTACAAAACTTGACCACCATATTAAAATATATCTTTATTGCATTAACAGCAGAAAAGACTGAGAAAATTCAATAGAAAAAGAAATTACTGAAAGACATAGAAGAAAAGATAAGAGAGACAAAGAAGAAAAATATTTCATATGCTGAGCAATTGAAGCTAATAAGGGAATTCTCATTGGTCTGGTTAAATTAAATCGGACCAATAAGGATATTAAATACGAGATACATTTATATGATGTTTCAAAATTCATTGGCAAAAATTTAAACAGTGATAAAAAAACATCCAAACAAACGATTTTCACCATACAATGCATGGGCTGAAAGCAAGCGGTAAATCACATGTAATGGAAACCATACTGCGCGAGTTTTCTTACATCGTCATTTCTACAGTGGATTTCGGAGACAGACAGTAATCAGAAAAAGAGGGACATGCATTTTATGTATGACCTGGTGAGTGGGGATGTTTTTAAAACCGCAAGATTGTACAGATAGCGTTTCCCGACATATAGGATGGATTGGTCGGTTTCGGCAGATAGGAGAATTTTTACGTTTATTTTAAACTGATAATTTTTGTTCCTATTAATAGGAAGAATAAAAATTATCAATTTAATTTCCTATCTTGCTACTATTCCTTTCTTATTCTAAAGTATTAAATGAAGTTTTCAAAACATCCGATATTTTCCGAAATACCGTTTAGGAATAATAAGTTCTTAAATTTATATTTTAAAATCACTTATTTGCAAGGATAATAACTGTGCAGAATTCTCTAGTGATTATATAACTAATTTAGAAATATCAGTTATATAATCACCATATCATTTATTTTTATATTTAACAATTATAAGCTTAAAGTTAGGGAATCGAAGAATGTTATTGAAATTTCACTCGATTGCCAGTCACTTGGTTTATTTCAATTTTGTTGTTGCATCACGACTATAAAGCAAAATATTATGCAGTATAATTTTCACAATGTCCAGTAATGGTGGACAATAAAACATTTTCCATCATTAGAAAGTTATTAAACTTTTCAATTATTTACTAATTTCATACGATATGTTTGCTATTTCGAATACTATTCTCATAATATTAATTACTTTGTCGTGTTTAATAAAAATTTCATAGTAAGTTGTTACATTTCCTTTTTTTTTTTTTTTTTTTTGGATTTCCAAATACAGTCAAATCCGGTTAATTGAACCACCAGATAATCGGACCAGCCGCTTATTCGGACCGAATCTTAAAGAACCGAAACAAATCCTATGTACATAAGCCTAATATTATTCGCTTATTTGAATCAAAATTCCGTTTAAACGGACCAAAGAACGTGACAGGGAAGATGAAAAAGAAGCCACAAGTCGCCTGTGTACAGCGGGAAGTCCGAAAGGGAAAAGAACCAGTGGGAGGTGAGCAAGCACTTTGTTTCTTAGAACGGGTAGCTCAGTAGCCGCCAGTAAGGAACCACTGCTTCTCACTGTTTCTTTTCGGGGAAATGAAATCCCACGTAAACCAGTTTCTTCGGAACACTTTAGACAGTGAACTGTGCGTGTCTTGTCTCCGCTGCCAAAATACCTGGAAAAAACATCCACCAGGGATTTCTACCTCCCAGGGCCACAGCTTTGGTACAGCCAATGAACATGGGCATCATAAAAAATTTGAAGTCCTTTTATCGTGAAAGATTGGTTAATTACGTGATTGAAGCAATTGAAAAAAGTTTGCTGACATCATCATCACCAGCCAGAGAAGTCAGTGCAAAGGTCAACATCTTACAAGCAGTTACATTTTTGGCCGATAGCTGGCGAAATATAAGCAGTGAGACAATTCAGAACTGTATTTCTCACTGTGGCTTGCAGCATTTGGTCTTGGAGGTGAAGGTGGACATGCTGATTGAAAGTGAAAATGGTGAGGGAAATGTGGAACTTCAACAGGTCGAAAATTACAAAGAATTTCTATCCATCGACAACGAGCTTCAATGCTATGATGAAAAAGAAGATTACGATGCTGAAATTGTTGCTCGAATTACAACAAAACACACTGCAGCATCGGAAAACCATGAAAGTGAGGACGACGCCCCTAATGAGTTGGTGCAAGAGACAACACAGGATGCCGAGAAATGCAATGAAAGTTTGTGTCGCTATTTCATGCAGGAGGGAAATTGAGACTGTCCCATTGCTGCGTTAGATGTTTGCTGTGATTTTGTTCAAGTGCAGTCTGTCAACAGAACACATCAGATCACACTGGATAAGTTCTTCAAACGTTGAATGGAATTTGATTAGAACTTTTTTTATTGTGCTTCGCATGCTGAGTATCGTGTAGATCGTTTCGAAGAATTTTATGTAAATTTATTTTTCAATGAATAAAGTTCATAAGCAACAGTAGTTCTTGTTTGTATGTTCGCCATACGCGTGTGCCGCACAGTAAAGGTTATAATGATATTTTAATGTGTTACGTATTGCACGCCTCGTCTTGCAGCATATGGCATGTTCGTGTAATCGGACCTGTCGGTTATTAGGACCAAAATGATCGCGTCCCGATGTGGCCCGATTAGCCGGAATCGACTGTATCTAGAAACAAAACAGAAATAGCCATCTGCCTTTTGACAAATAAGGAAACACTTATAAACTTATCATTTTACTAAAAACTTAATATTTATTCAAGTGTGGATATAATATTAAGAAATATTTTGAAAAAATTCTTAAAAATATATCAAGTTTTGGAATAGAAAAGGAGTATGTTATATCAAAGAATCATTTTCAGAAATTAACCTATTCTTGAGAGTGAAATATAGACACAAATATTGAAATGTGAAAAAAAATATGAAATATTAAAAAGTTATTGTGAAATATAAAAAATATATTGTGAAATATTAAAAAACTATTGTGAATTGTATAAAATATATTGTGTGATATAAAGAATATGTTATGAAATATAAAAAATATGTTATGAAATATAAAAAAGAAAAATATAGTGTGAATTATAGAAAAAATATTGTGAAATAAAAAGATAATAATATAGGGTCAAATATAAAAAATAAAAATAGAGAGTAAAATATAGAGAAAAAATATTGAGTGTGATAAAAAGAAATTATAATATAGGGTGAAGCATAAAAAATAAAAATATAGAATGGCATGGAAAAAATACTATGAAATAAAAAGAAATAATAATATAAGGGGAAATATAAAAAAATAAATACTAACTAAGGGTCTAGCAGCAAGTTTTGGGGGAAAAAATTGTAAAAACTCTAAGAAAAACTGTATCTTTTTACCGTTATTGCTATCCATAAGCTTTTAAACCCTTTGACACTAGCTGTGAAATATATAGATCATGTGTCTCAGAACGTTCAACTTTCATTCAGTAAATGTTTCGTAGTGTCATAAATTTCCCGTTACATCTTTTCTTTATTGAATCAACTTCAGTTTGATCCCTGTTTCATGATTTGGTTTTTAAAGATTTTTTCGAAAAAAGCAGACAATATATATTGAGATCGTTTTGAAAGGAAAGTTTCGTCTTCTAGCCGTGATTTTGTTTTTCTTGCAAATTTCTCTTGAGCATCGATAAAAATATTTCTAAAATTTTATAATACTGAAGATCATTATTATATTCTAGAATACAACAGTTAGGATAGATAATATAAAGCTTACAATATTATTAGGTGCTTGCAAGTATTTTAATTAGCGGCATCTATCGGTAAACATGCGAAGTATCTATATCAATGACAATGGTTTTAGGTTTTATCAGTTTACTATTATTTTACTGTTATCATTTTGAAAAATTTTCAAATAGTATTTTTGAGTTATTCAGTGTAAAAAGGCCAATCACGGAATGCTCCTAATTGTATTTGCGATGTTCATTATTTAATTTGTAGAAATTTGCTGCTGAAGCCTATAAAACTTTATAGAAATTTATAGTGATAAGCTAATGATTGAGATATGACGGATAGCTTTTCTGTCTTATATCAATTGTCAGAAATTGATAATTGTCTTGTATCAAAATTTTGGTTTTAAAAATTCAATACTGGTGATTTCGATGTCAATGTCAAAGAATATCGAATTTTTTTGACCTTGAGGACCAAAATAATTTCGAAGAAACCGATCGTAAGGTTTATTGGTAGAAAATTAAAAAAAAAGCGGTAAAAAGTAATTTTAAATATTTTTTCTGATATATAATGTGCACATTTTTCTCAATAAATGTGTCCTTTAAGAGAAATGATCAAAATATCTGCAATAACTGCACATGCTAGACAGGAATACTGATAGTTCTCCTCATAACTTTTACAAATGACGCGCACTCTCCGCGTCGAGACTACTTAATAAACATCATGGCCTCCGCTCCCGCGCAGCTGTTCCTCTACTCTTCACTTCATATCCTTTTTTAAGCAGACAGAACAGCCCCACGGTGGTTAGAGACATGATACCTAATACCGGGTGTTTCTAAAGACATAGCCAAAATTTAATGGGGGATAGGAAACATATAAATAAGCAATTTCCACCATACAATACATGGACGGAGATCATACGGAGACCCTCTAGGAAGTATCCGTTGCTGTACCACGAAAGAACGAAACACCGAACTGATAGAGGAGGTACTGAATACTTTTATTGACAAATTGTAAGGTAAAATTACAGAAACCAGCTGTTTTAATGCAAGTGTTACACCTTCGACGAAGTGAGGGAAGCACTTTTTCAAACACTTCCGTCATTTCTTGAACTGCGCCGTCAGCAACAGAAATTCTGGCTTCTAGGTCCTCGTCGGAGATGATAGGGCTTTCGTAGACAAGACTTTTCAAATGACCTCAAAGGAGAAATGGGGCGAACTTGCTAGTCAAATTGTGGGTCCAACCTAACCAATACTACCAATATGTCTCCTCGAGACATACAGTCTTGGGACTTCAAAAACATTTCTATCCTAAATAAAATGCATCTCCGCCTTTTCCTGATTACTGTATGTCACTATATCTTCTGAAATCCACAGTAGAAAAATACGATGTGTGGGAAAACTAGAGATTTATGCTTTGCATTACAATACCATCTAGTGGTTGATCACTTGCTCTCCGCCCATGTATTGTATGGGGAAATTTCTTGTGTCTCATCTTTACTGCGTGTCCATGTCCCTTGAATTTTTAAATTTGAGTTTTAAAACACCCTGTAAAAGACAAAGATTTCATTTAAAAAAATAAATAGTTTAGCATAGAAAGTTTCTCAATTAACTTAAACATAACTTAATTTCTGCTTATTGTGCTAAACATTGCTATTGAGCATGAAAAACAAAAAAAACTCAGGTGGAACGATTGATTTGAAATGCACAGTTTTCCGAACATATTATTTACTATTTTACTATTACCACAAGTTATTTTTTGTCTTGTTGAAGTTGTTTATGTGTTTGGTTAAGTATTCAAAATAACCACTTGGATAAAAATAGTTGTTTTCTAAGTTTGTGCTCACGAATGTGCATGCCATCTTAGTGAATCCACATTTTTCGAAACATATACAAGATTGGGAGATTTTTATTTTAACTCTAAAATGTATTTGCTGTCGAAATGTAGATTTCCTTTTTGTTCTGCTACTGTTTATTTATGTTCTAGATTCTTTTAGTCAATTTGAAATATTTTTTGAATCCTAACACTCATAATTTACAATAATCCTGTTTGTTCGCTTGTTTCACGACAAGATTCGAATCTATAAATTTAATCTATTATCATGTGAGAAAATGAAGTTGGTTTGTTTTGAATTTTTTAAGCTTCGAAATGCGTAGGCAACAAATTGGCTACTAATCGCTTTAAGTCATTCATTTTTCACTTTTAGGGCCATTAGAAAATAATACAGAAGTTTATCACATTTGGCGACTTATCGCCAACTAAAGTCCCTACTTGATTTCCAAATTATTCACTCTCTAAATTCTTACTAATTGTCTGAATTAATTTAAGTCCTTAACCAGTTTAAACCGGTTTGAAGTAATCAAGAAACCATGTTTTAGTGTATTTTTAATAAAAAATTATAGTTTATAATTAGCCATCTTGTAGTACCTTTCAAAACCGTTTCCAATGTGATGTCCTGGTTTTCGATGACAAGTATGGCAAAAATAATTCATTTGACGTCTTCCGACCATGATTTCTCTAGTGCAACAGATAACACTATCTGTACTCTTGACTTTTTGACAATGCTGCAACGTATGTAATCTACCGTTAAGGCAAAAAAAAATTAAAAAATTGAATTTTTTAAAAAATATTTAAAATGATGGTTTTTAGATGCACTACCAATTATAATACAAAATATCATAAATACAAAAAAATTATTTGAAAATATAATATATTTTGAGAAATAGGAAATATTAATGAAATTTAACCTAAACGGTTAACCCACTACACAAAATTGTAATGCAACAATCCTATTTTTCTTTGTACAAGTTATAGAGCACAATGCTGAATGAAATGAACCAAAATTTAGGAAAAGTCCTGAGATGCAAAGAAGTTATGGATATATATATATATATATATATATATATCCATAAATTCACAACATATTTTTTTAAACTCCAATAAATGAAAAAGTATTTCACCAACATTGAAATGTTTGGTTCATTTCATTGCCAATAATATTTAAAACACACGCTGAAATTTTTGAGTGAATAACTCTATTAGTTTTTGCGATATCATGTTAATGGTGGAGAACTTTTATGAAAATTAATGTTTTGAGAAAATTGTAGTTAAAGAGAAAATTTAGTTGAAATATATGTGACCTTTGATGATAAGTCATGTCTTCCTTTTCCTAGAAAAGATAAATTGTCTTGGAAAGAGGAAAATCCGAACTACAAGAAAAAGCAATTAAAAAATATAATCGCCAATGTGGTTGATAACAATTGTTTTTAACATAGTCGGATACCTTAAGCCTTTCTTCTCTATTTAAGGACGACGGTCTTCCTAATCTCAATGATGCACCATGATATCACTTGCATTATTAGAGTGAGTGTTCAAATTGTCAAAATGAGATTCATCATCGCTAGTTACAATTTTTAATTAATTTTCATTCGGCAACTTTATTTTTCCCCTTTGGAATATTTTTTTGAAATATCTTAAAAAGCGAGAACTAAAAAGAGATTGTAGCATATTGCTTTGAATTAATACGAAGTATTACCTAGAACTATCGATTTCTTTACGTTCGCGATTCAACTGACTCCGGCATCTTGCATGGAGAGACAGAGGTGGCTCTATTAGCATTAGAATTCGTTAACATGAAGTATATGACTAACTAAAAAATAATACCATGATAATTTCATTATATGTTATAAATTTATTTTAATATAATCATCATCAGATCATAATATTTTCAATTATTTTTAACACTATACAGTAAACACATTTAGTAATTGTCGACTGTCAAGAATTTTTTTTAGTTTTATTACAATTCGCGTTGTTTCATAAAGTCTTATGTACATTATCGTCATAAATTCTTATGCACAGATTGATCAAGAAGCAAAAGGAGATGTTGGGAATCCTTTAGCGTGTTATCCGCTTTACGAAATATAACAAAGTTTGGCCACCATACATATGCGGTTTCAATTTATCAAGAAAAAAATTAGTACCAAAAAACGACGGTTGGGAAAATCTATCACTGCAAGTCCATAATGTGAAAAAGAAGAATACATAATTGCCAGTGGAAACAATGATTAACAACAAATCAAATACCAAGGGAAAATTTTTACTGCATCAACTTACGAATTTAAGGTGGTGACCATCAGCCTGATGTTCAAAAAATCAATTGAGTGTTCTACAAGGGGTTTTCGACAGTAGATTGCAGCATATCAGCATTTATTCATCTGACCTATAATACTATTTGCTCATTTAAAGTAGGAATGTCAGGAACATGTCCTTGATATACAACGCCTTTCAGGCTTTCAAGCAGTCCCACAGCCAGAAATCTTCCCCGGTCTGGTTGCACACAAATAATTCTTATTGTTTCAAATCTTTCTACCATTCTTCGTAAATTAGTTATGGTAATTTGTCGTCTAAGAAACTGCCTTAACCACCGGTATTCATGAAGACAGAACCGGCATTTTCAACCCGTTCATGAAACAGCATGATTAATAAGGTTCGTTCACGTAGTGACAGCGCCATGGAAGGACAAACTCTTGCACATTGTTTGAATACCAGCAATCTCTCCTTTTATCCCCGATATCGTGTCACAAAGTACCCATGCATGTAAATTTTATAATGAGGAAATTCGATTACAGCGCCCATTTGGCATTTCTTGATAGTAATTTTTTTAATACTAACTACATACTAATTTTTAATAATAACTTGGTACTAATTTTTTTTAATCTTTAATCTTTTTTTTTTTTTGTATGGTGACCAAATTTTGTTATAGTTCGTCCAGTTCATAGAACGCTATATGGCTCCGAACACCTGCGATTTCTTGATCACCCTGTACAATTCCTAAGCATTATTTAATTACATGAATTGCTGGAGAAATTAATTTAATGTAATTATTTATGAAAAAGGCATGAATTTTTTAATTAGAGAAATAACGCATATTTTCAGATTTCGTCTGGTAATTGATTAAAAATATATCCTTATACTTACTGCAAATAATTTGATAAATAATCAATAATGAGTCATAAATCTTGATAATATATTTTGTTTTAAATAATTTCTAATATCAGATGATTTGAATGCTACTAATAGACTAGAAATATTTATGAAATAAAAACTATTGTCTTTTTTTTTTTCATTTTTCAATTTCAATTTCTTTTATTTGTTAAAATTTTAATAATCGAAAAAACTCTTAAACGTGATCAAAACATTTACTTTAAAAAGAATCCTAAACAGGTGGAATTGAATTATACTACTAATTAATTTTGCGCAAGAATATAAATGGAGCATTTTCAGAGAAAATAAAGGAAATTTGCAGGAACTAGTCTTCTTTTTTATATTTAATTTTATAACTTAACAAAGACTATAATTAAATATTTCTTTTCTTTTTGATAGAGACGATTCTCTGCTCTCTTCTCAAATTTCTTTTTCTACAATTTCTTTAAATTCTTTCCACCGGTTTTTAATTACTTTATTCTGGAGAATGAAAAATTATTTCTTCTTTGCAAAGACTTTATAAAATATAATACAGCAATTTAATTATTTTTTGCTCTTCTCGAACTTTCTTCGTCTGTTCTGGAATTTGGCAGAAAAATAATAAAATTAAAAGATTCCAATCACATTTATTTGATTTTGCTGTTTATTGATGAAGTGAAAAGATATACAGGATGGTTATTATTAAATTCCCCTGTATACAGCGGCCTACAACGCAAAAGGATGAATGGACTGTAACGAAATTTGGTATATAGACTAAGACGAGATGCGCTCAAGAAATTTTGAAAAAAAAAGTATTAGTTCCGAAATGCTCATCAGAGAGCATCTTTTCCTGAAAAACATTACGTTTTACACAATGAACGTCCAAAATGGAATGGACATTTCATTAAACATTTTACTGAACCCCTCAGTTAAGAGAGTTAAAGCATTCAAATATGGATGATCACTTATTGTTATTACGCAATTAGTACAATATGCAAAAAGCATAAGAAAACCTACAAGGATTCCATCTTTGGGATTCATTATACTTATTTAGAGAATCCTCGAAAGTAGATGTACTCCTTATAATGAAGAGAAAATACAGTAAAAGAAATCGTTTTTCTGTTAGTGGATTATTAATTAAAGTGATTAGTGGATAAGAATGCTGATATGAAAAAGGAAATCATTAGTCTATTGTAAAAAGAAAAGGTTAATTTTCAACTTATATCGAATGCATTCCATAAGCTTTATGACTGCACCAAGAAAAGCGTTAACAAAAACAAAAAAACGCATAGATAAAAATATTATTAAGCTTATTCACACCAAATGCTGCGATTAACTCTGAAATATATAGAATGCAACAATAATAGACAGTGAAGGTAATTCTATCCTAATTATACACCTATATTCGATAATTGGGCATTGAACACTTTTTAATAGTAATACAGGGTGATCAAGAAATAACAGGAGGTGTTGAAGCCCTGTAGCATGTTATGTACGGGGAGAACTATAAAACATTTGTTCCCCATATACATTAAAGGATGCGGTTTTGATTTAGCAAGGATAGAGATTTATACCAAAAAATTGCCGATTGGGTGATAGGGGGATTCAGTAGTCTACCACAACAAATCCTATCGATACTACTACGCACAATGGTGGCGGGGTGGTCAGCTGTATGCAAGAAAAAGGGGAATAATGGCGCTGATTTAAAAAAAAGAGTGCATAACTGACAATGGAAACAGTTAATAGGAACACACCAAATAGCAATGAAAATCATTGGTATTTGGTGTGGTATCATTGGTATTGGAACTTACAATTTTGACTCAAAGTAACCAACAGCCTAATTAACTGCATATAGTACATGAGATTTTTGACGGTGGCTCACAGAATATCGGCACTTATTTGTCTGAAATGTAAAGTTATTTGTTCATTTAAAGTTGGAATATCAGGAACATGTCATTGATACACAAAACGTTTCAAGCTTTCAAGTATAACCACAATCAAAAATCGTTCTCGGCCTGGTTACACACCGAAAATTCTTATTGTTTCAAACTTTGTGCCATTTTTCATAAGTTAGTTATGGCCGCCAGTAACTGTTTTAACCGCCGGTATTCACGCAGAGCAGCACTGGCATTTTCACAATGCTAATAAAACAACTTGAATAATAAAGCGAGTTCACGTAGTGAAATTGCCATCGATGGGCGAATTCTTATACAATGTTTTGAATACCAGCAATCTTTCCTTTCATACTCAATACCGTGTCACAAAGTAACTGAACATGGAAATTTCATCATTAAGAATTCGATCGCAGAGCCCTATCTTCTTCTCTTGGTACAAAGGTTTTTCTTAATAAATCGAAACAGCATTCTTTAATATGTGTGGTGATCAAATTTGTTATATTTCGTCCAGAGCATGATGAGCTACAGGGCTACTGAACACCTTCTATTATTTCTTGATCACCCTGTACATGTAAAAATTTTCTTCAATAAATAACCATAAGTAATTACACAAATACATCAATCAATAGTTTCGTACTTAACGTATTTATATATTTTTGATAAATGGCTGGGATATTTCTTTCAATAATAATTCATGATTATGATCTAGAGCCTATTCTTACGTTATAAAATGGTATCTAACCTTATTCTGAAGTGTTTATATATATATATATTTTTCTATTTTGAAAAATAAATATTCCTTTTTTTCCTTTATTGACACTTTTACAGAGGCAAGATGTGATATGAAATTACTTTTCGAAGATATTTATTATTTAAAAATAGAAGGTTGGGTAGACTGTTTAAAAGCAAAATTGCATTTTTAATATCTAATAAAGATGGTAGATGGCAGCTTAAGTATTCCCTCCCTACACTTGTACATTGTGAATTAACGCCGCGGCACTAAGAAGAATTTGAATAAAGTGAATAAAAGTGACAAAATAATTTTTTTTCTTATATCGATCGTTATCTACTTTTTTATATTGATAACAGTACTTCTTGAAACAAAATTTATTCTGAAATTTCTTTTCAAACATACAGACTTTCCTTAAGAGAGTGCAATAAATCAGTTTTTATGTCTCATAACAATTAATGATACTAAACTGAATGCCTGTAATAATACCTACAAATATATGATTATTAATGGTTGAAAAGTAAATAGTTTGGTTATAGACTGTATTATATCATCCCATAATAAAAGCGGCAATCTATAAAATTACTTATTTCAAAATGCTATTACAGGCAATTCAAAATTAAATGAATCATTTAAAAATTGAAATAACAAGGAAATTTTAATATAATTATGCAAAATTTCCTGTTATCCTAAAAATATGGTTCTATTAATAATATGAATTGATCGTAAAATTTATAAAAAGCGTTTTACGATGTTCACTACACTATAAACATAATATAAATTTTATTGTGCCTTAAACTTTATTTCTTTTCTCTGAAATGTCTTTCAGCTTTCTTAACATTTTTTATATATTTTGTTTACTTTCCGTTCGCTGTTTCATCGGCTGGCTCCGCACCATCGACCTGAAGATCGAATTTATGGTCTGTGAAATAAGGTTAAGGATTTGCGATCGAATATCCATCAGACTAACGAGGAGTAATGCCCTCCACTTAACGAGACAAAATTATTTACGGCAGATGCCGTATTGGTCGGAACTTCTGATGGCTTTCGATAAATAGCAAGTCGGGAAAAACGTTTCTTTGTCGAGGAAATCTTGATTTCCTATTTGTATACAGCAGCACAGAAATTCTATCACTAAATTTTTTATCATCTATTGTTATAGTTTAGAAATATTTTTAATGAAATCTATGATCATAAATTTCAAGCTATAGTGTGAGAATATTATTATTTTTAAGTCATCATTTGTCTTATTAATTTACGCTATCAACCAGTTGAAACCAATTTAAAACAATCGCAATATATATTTATGTCTTGTGTCTTGGAGCTCGACCGATTTTGGATGAAAAAATTTATGGTTTTTCTTAATATCGACGAGTGCGTAATCTGATAGTCTCTTGATTGTTTCAAACAGATTTCAACTGGTTAATGGCTTAAATTAATTAAGACAATTCGTAAGAATTCAGAGGTGAATAATTTGGAAAAGTTAATGAATACGGAGAATGAACAATTTGTAAAAGTTCATAAATTCAGAGAATGAGTAATTTTTCAAGTTGTAACTTAAGTTGGCGATAAATCGCCTAATAAGGCAACTTTCTGCAATATTTTTAACTACCCTAAAATCGAAAATTCGATGCCTCAAATGCGTGAAATAGCCAATTTGTTGCTTATACATTTTATAGCTTCAACAATTTATTGTCGACCCATTGACAGGTTTCAAAAGCCTGAAGTCAAAACAACAACAAGGTCTCACAAGATAAAAAGTAAGTAAAAATTCCTGTTTTGCTCTAAATGAAATCTGTGCATTCATTATGATTTCTACTTCATTTAGATATTTCAAAATAATCCTTAATATTTCATAATTATCAAAATAATTCTCATAAAAAGTATTTTTTTTAAGAATTTTTTAAGATTTAAGAGATAAAATTATAAAAGCTATGAAACTAACGTTATTCAAATAATGTTAGGTTCAAAGCTTTTATGATTATATTTCCATAAAATTAGCTTCCTATTTCGATTCCCTGTAGTTAATTAAACAATTCAAGTTCATCAAAAAAGGGCATGCATTTCTTTTTTATTGAAAACCTATCACCTATTCTTCTCAAATGATCATTGAAAACTAATGCTTAATTAATGTTAAATTATACTACGATTTTCTGTTTATACTTTTAGAAAAGCTTAAAAGGAAAGATTTTATATTGTTTCCCTTGCAGTTTTATGGACAGACTTCTTTTGGGATATTCTTTTATATATTTAAAAACTACTAAGTGTTATTAAAAACATATTGTTAAGCGGACAGAAACAGTTAAGACTAATTCCATTTTATATTTGAAGTTCTTGGGTTTTGATAGCAAGGTTATATTGAGCTGGTAAGGAAATGTTTTATAAGATTAAAAGCTAAGAGTTTTTTAATTGCAATGTATGTGGTCTTTATATTTATTAAAGCTTTTGTTATAGCTTATAAAGTGATGCAAGCTGTAAGAATAGATAACACTTCAGTTACCTTATCTTACAATGGTTCAAAATTACTAATGTAAGATACAAAAAATTACTCATATGCTTCAGATATTAATATCTGAAGCATAGGGGTACATATTTTGTATCTTACATTAATAATTTTGAATCATTGATATGGGTGGTTCTAAATTACTTCAGATATTGATCTGTGTTGATAGTCTTCAGATATTAACTGAAGATAAATTTAAATCACTATTTAGAAATAACGATTGAGAGCATGTTGAAATATTTTGAATATGAAACAAGCCTTCTTTATATATTATCTCATAATAGAATAATATCATTTTACTGCAGCAATATCAAAAGATTTGTGACTTGATATCAAAGTCATACTAATCCAACATAGCTAGAAACTAGAATACTTAATTCGATTGCAGCTAAAATTTGTAAGATCCAATCTGAATGATCTTTATGTTTATTAAATCTACTGTTAAAGGTTTAATAAACCTCAACATAAACCTTTAATAAATCCTCCTAAATGCTTATAGTTTATAAATACTCATTCAAAGATGAACACCACTTCTATTAACTTATCTTACAACGGTTAAAAACTAAGACATGTTCCAAAAAGTCATGCATTATTTTAAATCGGAAAGTCAATTTACAAAAAATAATGTATATCTTATACTTTTTTTTGAATTTCCATTTTTTATATGCAAAATAAGTTTCAGATAGTACCTCACTAATTATAATTTTATATCACTATTTAGCTACAGCAACTACCTGCAAGTTTAAATATTTTGAAAAGAAAAAAAAAGTTTTTATTTATATGCTAACTTTCAATAGCATAATATAATTTAACGCCGAAATAATAAAAGATAAGAAAATTTATCTGCAAGATGGCAAGAATCAGAAAAAACTAGATTGGTTTTCGCAATATAAGTAGTTACTGCTTACAGCTATTTTTAGTTTACTTAACGTTCAAAAGAATTATAATAAATATGATTATTATGGAAACCTGGCGTTTTTAAAAATTTCCGATTGAATTACTTGGAAATGTATGCAATGCAAATCAAAATTTATTTACAATATTATTTGATAAGCTATCTTCTGGGAAAGCGGAATTTCCTTCCTGAAGAAATAATTAAACGTCCTTTTCTGAATATAAGTGGCGCACTCGCTCATTATATGTCAATAAAGATCTAAAATTTCTGACTTACAATTATCTTCTTCACAAGCTTCCTTATTCTTCTTCTTCCTGGAAATCCGTTGGAAAACGATGAAAAAAAATGAAATTTATTTGTGTCAAAAGTTTACGAAAGGGAAGTAATAACAAAAATAGAAGTGAAGAATTTGATATTATTTTATTTTCCTTATTTAAATAAATTTAATGAGGATATGATTTAATTTTAATGAAATATAACACGTTATTATTTGGTCTGTATAATAATATATTATACATTTTAATTAGAAAGAATTATTTAGAAATAAATCTCATAATTAAAGATATTATTTTGGGTAAAAATGAGACCTTGTTTGAAACTTATTAAGAACGGAAAAATCAATAATTCACTTATTTAGACAACATAATATCTAAGATAAATATTTTATAGAAACAGTGAATAAAACAAATTTGTAATAAACTGATTAGCTATTCTATCATTATACGTAAGGAGAAAATTAATCTTGTGTAATAAATCATTAAAATAAATGAAAAAGTTTTGACAAACTTAAACATAAAATTGTAGATTGATTTGATTGCGTTAGAAGAAGTGGAAAAATTATTTTTAAATAACATTATTGTCTACAAAAACATAAAAGCTATGATTATTTTTACAATAAAAAAGTTTTTAAAATTTTATTGACTTGTGTGCAAAAAAACTACTTCTGCTTATCAATACAATTAAAACAAACACAAAACTATTGATTATTTATTGTGATTAATCAGCTGATTGATTATATTACAATTAATGAAAAAATAACTCTTATATTATAAAAACAAAAATAAAGGTTTTATATGTAATCTTTGTATTTTTAACATTTTTTTTTTTCAAATTATATGCATTAAAAAATTACTTCTGGGTAATAATATCATTAAAATAAACAGAAAAATTATTGATATATTTTTACATAAAATTGTAATTACTATATACTACAGAAAAATCTTTTTGTAATAAATTTTTCGTCACAAACGTAAAAGACTTGGTTATTTTTTAAAAATAACCTTGTTGACTAACAGATTAAATGTAATAGAAAATTACCTTTGTATAACAATACCATCAAAACAAAACAAAAATCTTTTATTATTTTTGTAATAAAACTGTTCACTGATTTTATTGCTATATATGCAATGGAAATATTACTTTTTTGTAATATCATAAAAACAAACAACTTTAAAAATGCACAAAATACTTTATGTATTCTGTAATAAAATTTTTTGGCTAATTTTAATGCCCTATGAAAATTCAAAGAATTGTTTTTGTGCAAAAAAAA
>JAPMOQ010020855.1:0-28087 GCA_026543055.1 Argiope trifasciata | reverse complement strand
ATTATATTATATTTATTGTTTCGAGAAATATATCATAAAAAGGATCTGGAAAGTATATTTTAATTAGAAGATTCCTGTTTAAAAACATTTTCTCAATGTATATATATATACTATTTAATGGTCAAAATATAAGAGAATTATCTTGATTTCATGATTTATCACGTATGTATTCTACTGCTGAATTTGCTCTCTGATTGAAACTGAAAGAAGTATTTCAAAATTTTCTCTTTCTACAGTATACCTAAAATTTCACAGCATACATTAATTCAAATCACATATATTAACTAATTAATTTTAAAAAGATGAGCTTCTATTGTTAGATTATTAAATATCTGACTTTTTTTCAAGTTTTTGTGAACCATTCTTCGTACTAATAAAATCAAACATGAATTTTCTTCAACAGTTTATTTGCAGGTAATGTCCTTGTTAGCCCTTGTTATTATTATTATTTGCTTGTTTTTCTATATATATCAGAAGAAAGTATTGTGATTCTTAAAAAAATTGATTTCCTGGAAACAATTTTTTTTATTATTATCTCCTCATTTTATGCCTTCCAGAACCAAAAAAAAAAAAAAAACATTTTTGGAACTATGCCTGTGCGTTAAACTGCTGTCTTCATGCCTGATAGTTCAAACATCTAATACAGATATTTTATTCAAATTTGGTATATAGTCTAATTACAAGATTTCTATCAAATTTTGGGTGAAATCCCTAAAATTATTTTAAAGAATTATATAAATAGAGTTTGGTAAATACTTTTAACAACAGTAGAATTGTAAAAAATATTGCATGTGTACATGAGAAAGAAATAACTCTTCCAGTTATAATCTCTTCCGTTCAGATGAAATAACTCGAAAATAAAACGATATATATATATATAAGTCGTTTTATCATATAATTGTTGCGTGGCAACATGCAAAAGTCTGTCGGAGGGAGACATTCACTCTAGAAAACTGATGTGAACTTTGAAAATATGTAACTTCCGCCTATGATTAACCACTCTCCAATAAATGATTTGCTGAATCAGGGGAAGGAAGAAATAGAAAAGAATTAATCACACAAAACTATCTAAATCCACAAGAAAGTCGATGGGAGGACTACCGCAGTTGTTCTACTTTATGATTCCCTTAGAATGACTTAGAATGAACATATTCTTTCCTTGCTCGCTCATCAGATGATTTACTCCTCATTCCCATTTTATAAATTGGATTAATTGATATTGTTTAATTTATTTTTACTGAGAAAAGACGATGTCAAAAATTCGTGGGAAAACGCCACATCTTTATTTTTTAAGTCGCTTTAGAAGAGAAAGTACATTTTTTAAATTCTTCAACTATATTAGATTTTATGAAAATGTCAGAGAACTCATTTAGACTATAATAGAAGGTTTAATTTTTTTTTAAAAATGAAATGAAACTAAGTAAATTTACACAGCACATTTTACAATAAAAATAATTAGTTATTAATAAAGATTTTTGTTTAAATGAACAGATGGAGGTTACAGAAATTTAAAAAGATCTCCAAAGCTAAAATCAAACAAGAGTTTTTCTTAACAGGTGCTGAAACATTTTAATTCATATGATTAAGTTAAATAATTTTGTTTGAAATTAAAATAGAAAGTACCAAGATTTAAAAAAGAAAAATACTTGCATTTTAAAAATTGAGTTAAATAGAAGTAATAAAACGGGAAAGAAAAACTTTCTCAACCCAAGATAAATGATGAATAATTTTATTAGTTGCTCATTCATAGAGGACATGACTCATGTTTAAAAAACTATATTACAAGAGGATTTTTTTTAATATAGAAAGTTTTTTTCTCCAAAAATTATTAATAAGAATATACTTGTTTTATTTCAACACATTTTACTTTCTTCCGCGTCAAAAATGCATTATGTAAGATTATTAATTTTTTCAGAGGGGCTTAATATGTAGCTTCTTTGACATTCAAAGTCTTTTGTGGCAAATCTTGAAGAGTAATTAAAGCATTAGCGCTCAGTTTTCTTTTGAGCTCCTTTTTGTTAAAAGACTTGTTAAAGTAGCATGTTTAAATTATATCTTTTTGTGAAAAAATTATCTATCAAATCAGAATATTTAATATTTAGTTTTCATTTGCTTTGTATATTTTAATCAGAATATATTTTTCTACATTATTGCAAATATATTGATTCAAATAACTGTTAATACAGAATCTCAGATATATCAGTAAACATTTATCATATTTGTTACAAAATGCACAAGGGATTTTTATCGTCGCCCCATACGTTGATACATATCAATTAGTGTATATCAATTTAGCGTAAAATAAACACTGATTTTTAAAAATATTTAGTTAGAAGGTTAGCTACTAAAACTGTAGGTAACATTCTGATTTTTTCTACCACGATTTCGAAAAATATTATTGAAAAATTTAATATTTGTGGCATATTAAATTTCTAAAAATTTTATTTTGTGATATCAATTTAGGTAACATTTTTTCATGTCATTTAAAATTATATACATATATTTTGTGTTAATTTTCATTGATACTTTAAAGTTGAAATAAAATTAAACTTGTTTTAATAGTGTTTTTTTCCAAACGTTTAATCAAATCGTTTTTTTTTATTCAGTAAAATGCAAGGATTCTGAATGTTAAAAAGTTTGAAACAATTAATATTTTTATTGTAGTGTATTGATTATGCATAGATATAATAATAAAGATTCCCTCATCACTTATACAATCTAATATACGATCTTTAAAATTAAGATAACAAATCTTCTAAATAGCATTCATATTTAATTTCTCACTTATACTACTGGAGGAATATCTAATGAGTATAGCTGTAAAAACTGTAAAATTAAAGAAAAGTAAAATTGTATCAGCGTGGCAGTAACGGTCGAGAAATAAAATGGCAAGTTTATATACCTCTACTCTTTCTAAGCCAAAATGCTAGAGTCACTAAGCAAACATGACGTTAAAAGCCCTACTCTATTTTTCATATTTTCAAATAGAATTCAATAAAATTAAAACTCTCTCGTAAACTGAAAAAATAATCGTTGCCTGACTAATCAGAAATTGTTGTACTCAATAATTTCTCCGTAATTATTTTAACTGCCAATAAGCGTAAAGTTTTAAAATCCTGATAGATTTAAAAATAAAACATTATTAAAATTGTAAAAATTACATTTTTTTAGAAAAAAAACCTACTAAATCAATTAAATATTCGAATATTCTTTTATTATACAAAAGAATGTTTAACTAGATAATAGTTAGAACTCCATTAAAATGCAATTATTTTGTCGAAAATGTCATTAACAAGGTTTCAAATTTTGGTGTTTGCGGAAATGTTTTCTCCCTGAAATAAACAGAATCTTTCCAAATTGATCTTGATTTTTTCCAGAAAATAGTTATGAGAAGTTCCATTAGGTTTTTCTATTTGATGCAACAACTGAATTACTTTAGGGACTTAATGTAACGCCAAAAATAAATGAAGTTCCGCAATCTCACATAGAGTTTGTAATTTGAATGCATAAATTGTTTATGTTATGGGAAAATTGCTTATTATCTTCATTTTCATTATGGGGTTATTAAGTCTAAGGCAACCATCAACTAAATTTTATTTAAGGAAATGAAATGTAAAAAGAAAAAAAACAATGTTTGTCAATTTTGTCTAAAGCAGCTGTGAACTATTTATTTTCGAATATAAATAATGTAAAGAATTTTGCATTTCTATTTGCAAATTTCCTCACTAAATTGTCTTTATTTACTTCATAATAATTGAATAACCCTAACAGAAAAATTCTTCAACACATTCACTGAAATTTTTATAACTTTGCTTTCAAGCACTCTAATTGCACAAAGTTTTCCTGAATGAAATGCAATATTGAGCTAACGCAAATGATGCAAGTTCGTATATTATTTTTTGATCATTTCAAGCTTTTTGAAAGATTTGATTCTAAGCAATAATAAAATAAATGTAAAAAGAATTTTCATTTTAGTTGTGCCATTTGCAATCTTACTAGATCTAGAATATCTTGTTAAGATCAACAAAAAAAGTATTCGTAATAAAAATGCACCTTTTCTTACAATTCAATTCACATCATCATACGTTTTCACTCATCTCTCGCATTTATTTAAACATTCCTAAGTATGATTTCTTCATATCAGATGAAATTACTGATAATTTCTAATAAGACAGGACATCTCTTATCTATTTTTTAAATCTTAATTTTTCTCGTCCTACTTAAATAACATCATCATTATTGCAATATAAATTCTTGCTTATCCTTTTTATAAACACTCATAATATAGCAGATTCATTAGTTAATTTGTCCTAAATCATCATAACGTCATGAACCATTGAGTTCAAGCACTTCTTCTATCCACCCGCTTATCGAGTTTTAATTTTATAGTGACCAAAGGCTCTATCTCCATCAGGTATATAGGTTATGGTAATGATGATATGAGATGCAATGAGAGGATATGAGTTCCCTACTTACATCCAACGTGAATTCCAAACGTCTGGTGCCGCATTTAATCCTAGGCCTGAGTTGTCAGGTTAAATCTATCTCAATCTTGTTAATAGTCCGTTTCAGTTGTGATCAATGTGTGCAAATAAATACAGGAAACAATCCGATTCAAGGTTATTATATTAATTACATGTCTACAGAAACGGAGTAAAATAAAAATCATGCAACTAAAATCAAGTTCTATCGTTCATGGCAAACGACACGACATTCACTCTTCGCCCCTTGTCCTTGTCTGACATTGCCGTGATAACAATGATCCTTGATCTCAGCCAATGAAATTCACGCAAAATTAGACGTCTTCATGAGGTCAGAAAAAGATAAAAATACAAGAAAGACAACAGATTTGGCGGGAATAGGAGAATATGCTATTATTGAACTGAACTTATAAGGGTATTTTATATAAAATTCTGAAACAGCTCTGGCCCAGATAAAAATATGATTTAGATTTGTCAACCAAATCAACTGAACCAGATGCTATTTTTTATGCAAAGCTAAATAAATTCGTTAATAATAGTAAAAAATCAAAATTGTATTTTTGAATTATTAAGCCTAAACCTATTCAAACTGAGCCAAAAAGCCATTCAAACTGAATATTTTAGTCCTATTATAGCTTCTAATTTGAGAATAGTTGTCGAATTCTTAATGTAGTATAAAATAAATTCAATATGTTAAGTATTTTTTTAACGAAATTTTTACTTTTGTTTCGTAATGTATAGCTAATATTTTTATTATATTCCTATTTTAATAAGCTGAAAAGATAATTTTTCTTTGCTTTTTTTTTCTTAAAGATATTAATAACATGATATAATACGTAAAAATACTAATCAGTATTTGTTTCATTGCACTTTCATAGACAAAACACTCTTCATTCCTCTCGTGGTCCCACCTTTTATGACACCACGTGACCTTTCCTCGCCTGATCAGTTTGCAACCTCTGTTGGTGTAAGTCGAGGAACAAAGGTCTGACAACATTCTAATGGTTCCACTACATTCAATTAGAAGACACGTATTTATCACTTTGGGCGTTTTTGCCATAATTCCTTTGGTCAACGGATTGTTAACGGTCTAACTATTGTGAAACGCATTGCATACTCCACGCCTTAAACGATAGTCTTGATAAATATAAGTGTTAGCCAGAAAGGGAAGGTGAAGGTTAATCCTAAAGCAGGATACGCAGTGGATATTTGTTCAGCAGGTGTTCAATGATAACAACAGCTTCCAGAAGATCAGTTTATTTCTTCACAAACACAGAACTCTACACTACGAAATTGGGAAAATAATATTAAACTGTTAATAACAGGTGCATTTCAGATACAAAAATCAGTTTACCATCTTAACTAGATTGTTTCCAAAGCTTCGTCAAGCAAAACAGGATGCAAGCATACCCACCACGAGCAGTATCGGAGATAAGACTTGATAATCTAACATGATCACCTTTAATACATCATGATTCGCAACTCTGTCGGCTTTAAATACATTCAGTATTTGCATATTTAGTGATGCCAATCGTGAGAAACATAACTTGGCAACGATCGGGTTCGAATAATGCAATTGAGATCATAGAAAGATATTGGGAAAATACACAAGGAGACCGAAAACTTCCGTCCGAAAATGTTTATGCCCAGCAATAAGGAATATTGAATCAATATCTTGGAAGATATTACATTTTTAATCCCAATAATATTACACCTGTTCTACCGGCAATTTACAAATTAGTTAAACGTTTCGTGATTACTTTTCGTTTTTTATATCGTTTATAAGAGAACTGCTTTGTTTAAAAGCAACACTAGCATTATTTTACGAAGGTTGCTTAATAATTCCAAGTGGCGTATGTGAATCAGAATCTCAACACTCACCTCTCGAAACAAAATCTCTATTAATTACTATATCTCCTTAATAATAGAACTTTGAATATTAATTGAAGATCATCACAGTTGCATATATTTGGACAAAACGGTTTACGGTTTTGTGAGTGTCACATTTTGATAAAATTTAAAAAAAAAACACCATTTTTATTGATTCTTTGTCCAATGTTATTTTAATACATACACAATTGTGTATATACTAAATACTAAATGTACTAAACATATATACTAAATATAATCAATGTTATAAACTTTTAACTAACACTGAAATTTAGAAAAATACATTAAAAAGACCATAGTTTTTCATATTTTTTAAGAAATTATTAGCATATTTTCAATTTTTAGCCATTTTAGTGTTCATATTCTAAAAGATATAGATAAATTAATCGATTAGCTATTCGAATGAATTGAAATTGAAAATTTTAAAAGCAATCTTTTTTCTAGAAGATTTAACAAAAAAACAGTTTCAATTTTCTATTACCAAATTGTAGTTGATAAAATACAAATCAAGTAATTAATGTAATTATTAGGTAAATTGTATTTTTGAAAGCATATTTTAATTTAATCCAGTAAATGCATGGTAATTAGAATTTTTTTATAATGTTTATCAATACACTTAAATATTCATCATACTCAATACTCATACCTGAAAAGGGAATTTTACATTAATTTCATAATTATTTTCATTAATTACATTCAAATTTTTCTTAAGTTCTAAGCTCAGTTGAATAGTAATTTTTTCTTTTATTAAATATTTTAAAACGTGATAAATAACATATAAAATGCTTTTTAACTAATTTCAGTAATAATGATATAAAGAGAGTTTATAAATAATGATTACAAATTATAATAGCAAATTATATTTTGTTATAATTTGTTTACCTTCAAAGGTTTAATTATACATTTTTGTTATTTTAGTATAAAATACTAGCAATTAGCCAAATATATGCAATTAACAAAAGTTAATTAGTAACTGCTCAATGCTTGGTTGTAAAGTAAACTTCATAACCTAATCGGAGTTCTTTAAATTTTTTCTATCTGGTCTTGATCTCAGTTGATATAAGTTAGCATTTAAGAGATCCTAAATTTCCTGATCCTGATTATATGAAATTTAAAAGAAGATCTTAATCAATACATGACTTTCTAACAAATATTTAAAATATAGTAATATATTTTTATATTTATCTCTTAAATTTAACAGCAAAACAAAAATACTAATGATGAAGTCGTCTGATTAAAATAATAAACCCTATCGCAATTTTTGAACTTGTTTTTAAAACACGCTTTATACTAATGAAAAATAACTCACATCTGAAGCTTATTTCAATATTTAAATTTAACATCAAAGTAAACACTCTATTAAAAAATAAAATTTGGAAAGTATTCATGCTTTATTATTATCTCTAACGTTATTAATTTGTTTAAAAATAATCTCCCAAAGAATATCCGTTCAAATGAATGAGGGCTCCTGAGATCACTAATAATAAATCATTTGTGCAGAAACAAAAATAAACCGCAACATTGCGGCATTGGAAATTCAACTTGTTAGAAAAGCAGCATTAAAGCTGAAGCGATGAAGAGCAATAAATTAAGATTATGTGATAGGTAAGGTATGTTAATATGTTGCGAACCAAAGGTTGCACTGAAAATTTTACAATGAAGGAAATTAAAATGATTTTCACTAGAAAGAAGTAAAAATTTACGAACCGACGCAAATTGTTTAATGATGAAGTGCTCGAAGTTTAGGTAATTTAGAAAAGTTATTATCTGCAGAAGTGTTAATAAACGTACTTCGAGTTCCATTTTAACAAATATTAAATCATTAAGTAAGTTGTATTATATAGAACAAATATAAAGTCATTTCTTTTATTTCAAAATGATGTGTAGGTAATGATTAAATTCTGTTTCCTTCAATTCAGATTTAACTACAGCTTTATAAATTCTTATTCTTTTAAAACCCTTATAAAGCTGTTGGTTTATTTTATTTTATTATTGTAATTTTTTGTCAAAATTTCATAAAGGCTATTTATTTTAATAATAACCTTTCTGAAATTTTAATAAAATAGCTTTTGCCTAATATGATCACTTCAGAACTTAAAGAATTTTGATGCCACTGACTGATTGATAATGAAAACCAAATCATGTAGTATCAATTATTGCTTATCATATCAAGAAAAAATATTTTTTAAGTTTAGCTACAGCTTATATCAAAAATAAGAATTTAAAAATAAATTACTTGTAATTTTTAGTTACCGACAATTATTTCTCAACAGTTTGCTCATACTCTTTAATAAATTTACCATTCCTTCACGTGAAAATTGTTGACGTCGGATCAAATTGAAGCCACTGTGATTACCCGAAATTTCTAATCATTTTCGAGAGGAAACATGGGGGGTGAGAAGGAATATAATGTAAGCTCAAGTATCCATCCCCAGATTTGGCATATAATAAAACAAGCGGGTGTTCTTCATATAATATTGAACAAAAACCTGTATGCTTAAATTTAATACACACTTTACATAAAATATAAGCAAACAGTGCAATATGATAACGATAGTAAATTTTGGTTAGAAGACTGCATAATAAATTTCACTCGCTCAGGCGCTAAATTTTTGACATCATAATTCAAATGCACATGATCCAAATGTCTAAAACAGAATTCTAGTTCTAATTATAAAATTGTGCAACTAATTTTATCTTTATCTTTATGAGTATTGTACTTTCATGTATACAGACAGACAAAAAGAAATATTTCCTATGAACTGATTTGTCACAAATTCAAGCCAAATTTATGCGCCTGATTTTTTAGGATTACATATCAAATTACATATCTCTCTGGTTAAAAGTGTTTTTAAATTATTTTACTCACCCGGATAAAAATAACTCTAAAAATATGCTTCTCAGATCTAATACATTTATTTTCGTTAATGTGTCAATGCAGAATTTCTTGACGATTACAATGGTTATTTTACAAGCGCTAGAAATCAAAAAAAGCATAATATTTAGTTTCAAATTTTATAAATATTAGGCTTATTAGAAGTAAAAAGCCTTAAATTGGCTCGTAAAGTTTTTTCTGAGTTACACTACCTTCTAAAGATCTTTCATAGTACACTTGACGTAAAAGTGCAATTTTATTTTTCTTAAACTCACCTTGTTTTGCTTCCAGTCATTCTTTTTGTCAATTACTTTTCCAACTGTGAGAAACACTTGCCAGAGATCGGTGCTTAAAAGCATTTCTCGATAGCAGTTCATGTGCTTTTTTATTTTTCCTTTCACTCACTTCCTTTTCCGACTATTATTCAACTTATCTCCTCAGAACGTATATGAGAGACTGAAAGCTTAATAGATTCTTTTCTCCGTTAACAAATTTTTTTAAATCTTCCTGTGCCACACAACCAAAAAAATAATTCAAACAAATAATACGACATTAATAATTTATATTAAAAGCCAAAATAAAGGTAATAGTTAAATCTCAAATTTCTCATAAATATAAATCAGTAAGGAAGTCAAACACAAATGAAAAAATGGCTTCCTGCTTATTCATTTCATGAAATTCTGGTTATTCTCTGGTTATTAATTTCATGGAAAGCCTTTTTAAGTTTAGTTTAATTTAGTCATATTCACATTATATTTAAAAGCTATAAAGGGATTTTTAGAGAGGGAATTTTAAATTTAGAACCTCAGCCAAATGACTAGTGTGACACTGTCGATCCAAACACTCCATCCTTTGTTGAGATAAAGGATGGGGTGAAAAAGTTCAAAAACAGGAACATCTTTTCTTATTCTGAAATAGGGCACGTCATACAAGCTGCTATTCTTTTTTGCAGGGTTATTATCAAAAATACTTTGACTCGATACTTTGCAAAACTATATTTATTTTGATAAAAATACTTAGTTGGATAAATACTATCCAACTAATTCGTCATTAAAGTTAAATACCTTTAATGACGATGATTAAAGATATCCAATATTTCTCCTGTTTGATTGTAAAAAAAATCTTTTTTTCATCTTATCCAGAAGCCGAAAATTGTAGAAACATTTTAATTCTGGATGAAGTCATAGCCATATTAAAAAAACTAGGAAAAATTTAAGAATTAATCTTCTAACCACAAAAATTAAAAATATTAATCTAATAATTTCAGCACTATAGCCATAAATATACTATCAATGTTACTTTTCTAATACAATAATTTACAGTGATGTATTTTAAGATAAATTAAAGAGTCCTTTAAAAACTGAAATACTATCATGATAGTTTGTTTTAGGATTTCTAAGATATTGATTATAAGGAATAGGATGTGGTCGTAATATTCTCTTTGGTATTAATTAAGCTTTGTAGATATAGAGTTAAGAAGAAATTCCTTTAAAATTATCTATCATCATCTATGTATTCATTCTAAGGTATTAAATACAGATTTAAAAGAAAATAAAGTGGATATTGAAAGAGTTTGAGATGGTCTATTTAGTTCGAAAAATCTCGTTGAAGTAGTAAAGTGTGATATTGAAGAAAATAGTAAGAGTTATGCTATGTTTGGACTTTTATTAGAATTTAAAGTTCTTGATTACCGTCTTAGGAGTTTTAAAAAAATAGCTTGCTTTCAAAAGTATTTCCATTTTTAAGGGATATAAGCCTGGAATAAACTACTGTTTTCTGTAGTGGTAGTCAATTATATGTTCTTAGAAAAATAAGTGCAAGAGTCATATTTTCCCCTCAGAAAGTATTTTTCAATGTCATATTTTTTGTTACTTCAAGAGTTATATTAAAGGAAACGCATGAGTAAAAAATGTATTTTTCGTATTAAAAGCCTGAAACCGAAACAAGCAAACATCATTTACAAGCCATCAGTTTTAACTGCAGTTCCATTACTCTTCCGGTGTTGCCAGGGGAAAAAATAGAAGTTTCAACTCCGATTTCCATGAAGTTGATAAAAGTTCCAAAAGTTCGCTTAAAAAACTGAAATCGTCTGCTGAAACAGAGCGGAAATCGTTTTTGCTCTGCTCCAGCGGTTCTCCAAACTGTGCGTCGAATTCCAAGTTACCGAAGAGCAGCTGAAAATAATGGCTCGAGAATTACCATTCGATAAATCTGTGTTTATGCATGATTTAATAATTTTCAAAAAACTTTTTGAATTTATAGTGTTTTTATAGAAATGCGGTACATCGAAGGTGAATTTATGAATAAAATTGAGGAAACTAGCAATTCCTTTTTTTTTTTGTCGTTTATAAAACAAAGATCTATTGCAAGGAAATAAAATATTCTTGATAGTTATTTTTATAGTAATATAACTTCAACATATACCAAGTAAGTATTTATGAAAAAAATCTAATTTTATGTTATTTTTCATTATATGTCCATCCGATTTTATCATTTTTCTTTGCTTTGTAATTTTTATTATATGCATTCCGTTAGACAAATATTCGAACACTCTTATTGATCTTTTAATGTAAGTAAGATGCATAAAATATTCGGTTTTAAAAATAATATTTTAAGCTATTTTTCCATGTTAAACATCTAAAATGTATTAGATGTTTTTTTTATATCATTGTCGCTCATGGAAGTTCTGATATGAAAGTGCTGTTTGAAACAGTAGGAGATCTGTTTCAAAAATTTTGCGATGGGTCAGGTAATTTTGAATTGCTGTCAAAGCTTTCAGATTTTTAGATTAATATAGATTACGATATAAAGTGTCGTTTCAGAAAATTCATAGATTATAATTTTCTTTAAAAATTGTAGCTCAATTAAATATGAAGGCAAATGCAGAGCTATTTGAAAACATATCTACGAAACTTTAAGTTAAAAAAATAAATTTGAAAAACAATACGATTTAAAAAAAATAATGATCACAAAATCAATAAAATAGATTAATTTCCAATAAAAAGGCCTTTTTATTTATCATATATGTGTTAGAATAATTATATGATAATCATAAATAACTAATAATAAAATATTGATATTGCATAGGTTTAAAACCATAAAAAAAGGGGAATGTCTACTTTTTTCATAAATAAAACATTAAAAAGGATCGGAATCAAACATTTTTCTTATTTTCCACTTCAAAAAATCCATCAAAAATATTTATTTGATTAAATGCATTAATTTTGGCAAATAAAATGCAACCTTAACATTTCTTTATCTGACAGCAGTATAAATTTAAGAAAGGCTTTTTCAATGAATCATTAACTAATTTCAAATTAAGCGATCAATTAAATTATGTCAAACCAAACAAACATTTAAATAAAATAATACTTTACTCTTATTTCTATGTTATATGGTATGACCATTCTGTACCATATTTTGAAGTCGATATGACTCTAGCAGGATTTTCAAAGCCAACTTTCAGTCTTAATTATTATTAAAAACTATATAAATGAAATGCAAAGAAATATATATTTTTTAATTTCATTTTTTCGACATTTTTTGATAACAAAGAAAAACAATTAGAGAATCTCAATTATTCTTTAGTAGTTTCCTTTAAGACAAGATTCTATTATGACTGTTTGCAATAATGCATTTTCTTCATATTTGCCCCATCAACCATGCTATGTTAGTTTGTTCTTTATAAATCCTTAAGCAGTCTGTCAATATCACCGAAGATTCGTAGCTTAGTTCTTTTGTGTTAATACGACCTTTAGGGGTACTTCAGGATTAATTATGCTGCAAAATCAAACGATTTAGTATGAAAGGAGGTTAAGGAATATGAAGGTTAATATGGAGGCTAGGAAATTGCGCAGGATTTTCTGGCATTCTGTCAGACTCGACGAATTGAAGCGTATTTTGAAATTTTTATTCATCAAAATAATAAAAGAATTCATTGATATGAAAATTTTGCATTTTATTCAAAAGTTCAATAAGATATAAAATTTAAAACAAAGAAAATTAGTATAATTTTTAAGGCATAGAATCCTTTCGATTATTTTATAAATAATTTGTTGCCAAACAATATAAATTAACATGATTATTAAAATTTTATTATTAGAAGTATGCATTGAAATTGCACTCGCCATTGGATTTCTAAAACTATTTTTTTGAAAAAATAAAAATCACATATAGAAAATGGCAGATACTTTCTTTTGAAGATAGAAATTTCCAATTGCTTTAAATACTATTTTGTACTAGCAAAATTAAAAAATATGTAAATACAAAAAGCAATTCCAGTTTCGATATACTAATCACGAAAAATTACCAATGCAGACAGGAAAACTTTCAAATGTCAAAACATGACTCAATTTTAATAGAATTTTTGGATCGACTCAAATGTTAATTATAGGAACTTACTAAAGTTGCACACATATCCACAACTTTTGAGCTTGATTGTTTTTACTCCATCATTGCGAAATTCTATATATTCTGAATGTATCTCCCAACTATTTTCATTTATGACATTATATCAGTGTTAGATGTAAAAAATCAGATCTATTAAGATAATAACAGGAAAAATAGGCTTTTTATAACTGCGTCACTTTACTTTTAGATTGGAGATGTAATCTTGATAATAATTTCAAAAAATTATTGACTTAATATTACATATCATTAATTTGTTAGACATTTCGAATGAAAAAGAAACCCTCGATTAAGAGCTTTCTTCTAATGACTTAATATTTTCATAATAAGTGCACTTTTTCATTTAAAAAACTAGCCAAAAATCATTTAAATTAATTGTAGATACAAAAGGTCATTCAGAAGGTACTATTGTTTCTTCGTTTCAGAGTTCCACTTTGAATTCAAAGCATCAAAGGTAAAAGATGTGTATAATTCCGTAGGCTGTATCATTAGCTACTTTAAAATGTTTGAATTGAAAAAGCAAAGATAATATATATTTTTCTGTTCTTTTGGCCCCCTTACAAAAAAGGGGGAACGTTCTTCATTTATTTTCCTAGTAACACGTATTTCCATCATTACTGGGATGGTTCACCACTCCCCAAAGACTGCGTATAACTGCGTCACTTTACTTTTAGATTGGAGAATGTTATCTTGATAATACTTTCAAAAACTGTTGTCTTAATATTACATATTATTAATTTGAAAGACTTTTCGGATGAAAAAGAAACCCTTGCTTTAAGAGCTTTCTTCTAATAACGCAATATTTTCAGAATAAATGAACTTCTTCATAAGAAAAATAGCTAAAAATCATTTATTTTAAATTAATATTAGATTAAATCAATTATTCAACAGGTACCATTCTTTCTGAATTAGAATTCAAAGTGTCAAAGGTAAAAGACATTATGAATAATTCTAGAGGCTATATCGTTAGCTACCTCAAAACGCTTGAGTTGTAAAGGCAGCGAAAGTATCTGTCCTCTTTTTTATGGCTTTTTACAAAGAAGAGGGAGGGACTTTTTTCATTCCTTTTCCCACTAGCACATATTTCCGCCATTACTGAGATAGCCCTATCACTTACCAGAGACGAGTTAACATTCCGAGCTTCATCATCTTGAAATTCCGAGTAGGTGCCTGCTGAAGCCTAGTCGCTACACGCATCTAAATGTGGGGATCCTGGCTTTCATTTAAATATGTATTCATAAAAAGTGTTCAAATGGTGGATATTCATACTCTTTCTTTTTATTCCATTAAATTGAATTTTTTTATTGCAATTACACGCAGAAAAGTGACATGGAAAGTAAGGGTAACTTTTTTAAAACCTTTTTTACTAAAGCATCTCGTACCAAAAAAAGGAAAGATTAAAATATTGCTAAATCAACGTTTTCAAAGACCCTGCATTGTGAAAGTACTTACCTGAAACGTATCTTAATATTTGAGAGGAAAGGATATGAAAGTTAGACAGAAATTAATGTCAGATCAGCATTATTGATTTCGAGAATAGGAAATAAGTTGTTAAAAAAGACATTATCTAATAATAAAAAAAGGATTACTTTTGACTGGAAACATTGACAAAAGATTACCTACACCATTGTTAAATTATAATTACAGAGCAAAAATAATGGAATAACCTGAATACATGATTCTTGTAAACACAATGTCAGCTTATACTGTCCAATAAAAAATGACAACATTTAAGTTGCTCGCATACTGCAGATTTCTTCCCAGGTAAGAAACAGCTGATGTTACAAATTGAGTGTTCAATTATATTTGTCCATTCCGAGTGTACTTTGTCCGAGGAAATTCGAAATTATTTCTTTTTTGTTTCAATAAAAGATACGAAGACTCCAATGGAAGAAATATATGGATATTAATTTGTGACTTATTAGTAATACATAGTCAGTTCACATTTATCATTTTGTTCTGGTGATGATGATGTCGTGTCCGTGTTTCCACGGAAAGGGGGTGCAGTAGCTTCTGAGGGAAGACCCCTGAGCACCCAGAGGGCAGAAGTCTGACTTCTAGCTCAAATGAAGATGAAACACACACATTCGCTTGCACAACCCCCTTTTACAGGGGGGCACATTCACACTCCTCACAGACAGAACACAGAGTAACAACCATGCCCGAATGAGGACTCAAACCCGGGATGCCAGATCAGGGGAAGACGTGCTACCCCTGTGCCAGGACGCCGGCATTTTGTTCTGGTGAAACCATAAAGTCATTAGATGTTTCATCTGCAAAATGTTTTGAAAAAATCGATGTAATATGCTATGCAAAAGACGGGAATTATTAGACAGCATATCTAATTGCCTTAGAGGCGTAGATTGTTTGAATTTCAAAAACGTAAATATTCTGTTACTGTTATAATCTTTCATAAATTTCTAAATGACTTTCCGAAGGATTATTTATATTATTTTTAACTATTCGCTTTTTTTTTTTTTGGTCAAACGCTTTTTTCTTCCATTTTAGCAGTGGGGAATCAAGTGGAAAAAAAGGCTTAAATGTCGAAATAAAAAGAAATTAGAGAACAATATTTCCAATGATGCAAAAAACAGTATAATCCTAAAATCAGAATTTTTTCTTCTTGGATCAAATACATAAATATTGATTAAAACAATTTATGTAAGAGAAGTGCTCTATAAGTTTCTACAGTAATATACATGTTTTAGTTTTCGGGAATATTTCTTACAATTTAAAAAAATAAAGAGAAATAAGATAGGCCAATGAACCGGTTTATTTTAAAATTATCCCCCTATGTGAAACTACAGTTATCATACCGTTCCCTGGGCTCATTTTAAGTCTGATGAAAAGTCTCAATTTTGAGTCTCAAAAGTCTTATGAAAAACAAAAGTTAAGCTCTAGCAGTTATTGTTACAGTGACAAAATTTCAAAATTTTCAAATGACAGCACCAACTTTTTTTTTCGAATGTGGTCACCATAGCAAGAAAAAGTAAAAAATAGCGTTGGAACGGGCTTTCTAGAAGCAATTGTTTCAAAAAAAAATATTACTTTACCTTTTTCAAGCATGATGACATTTCGCCTGCAGCATATGGGACGTAAAACCAAAGTCCCGTATCATACCAATAAGAATCTATTGAACTTTACGACTCTCTTAGGCAAACAACAATTGTTTTCTCTTTTCTTCATAGTCTGTCAAGCATTGATGATTTTCTTACTACAGGTACCGTTCCAAAACTATTTATTGTTATTTCATATCGAGAATACATTCAAACCAAAAAATTATGCTACAGTTTGAAAATTTTGAGACTTTTTTATTGTAACCGTAATTATTACAGCTTAACTGTTGATTTCCATGTGATTATTGAGTGAGTTCCTCAAAATACCTCGAACCAAAATTTTATGCCTTTCCTATGTGTGTTAGTTACTATCGCATATATCGGAATAGATTCTTTGATTCTTTTTTTCTTGTAATCACTTTGCATGATGTTGACAACAAAGGGCTATAAACATTTTTGCCTTCTATGATAATCTTATATGGTTGCAGAAGTGAAAGTCAAAATAAGAATATTTCTTATTCTATTTACTTGTTTATTCCTAATAATTTTATTTGAAAAATATTCCCTTTTTTCCAGAAAATAAATTTTTTGAACCTTAAAACTGAAAGCATCAGATAGAATTTCTTTGAACTAGTAAACACTTCGGTATAAATTCCACAAATGTAGAAAAAAAGGGCATTTACTGAAAAGAAGTTTCTTAGAAATACTATTCTTCCATATTTTTAGCGATAGGAAAAATTTATTTTCTCAGTAAATAGGAAATAAATAAACAAATAACCATAAAATATTTAAAATATTTAATTTTTTAAAGGAAAATTGTTGCACAATGCTCAATAATTTGAAGCGTCTCGAATTTGGAACATGAAAATAACTAGTATTTTCTTTGGATATTTGATCCATATTAAATCAGTGAAAAATAACATCATTTTCGAATTTCGTTTAGAGTTATATAAAAATTTAAGAGTGAAAAAGATCTAAATAAACAATAAATAATTGATTTTAAAAATTTACTGCATGATCGTTAAAATCTCTTCAAGTTCTCTGAATTCAAATCTGAATCTTTCTTTAACAAGTTGAGGAAGGGATTTAGGAATTTGTTGAAACAGGTTACAGCCTCCTTGATGACAAAATAAAGAAAATAATTTCTTTATCTCGTCAGATGTTTTAGGAAAAACATGATTATTTAAAATATATTGGAAATCTCTAAAAAGTCCACTTAGAAAAATGATTGCTTTATAAAAACACATTATAAAACTATAAGCTTTCTTAAAATTCAAAAATGTGCTGAAATTCCTCTCAGTCAGTTTTCAAATCTATTTTTTATTATTATTTTTGCTCATTCTTCCTTTGCTTAAATTTCATTTTCCCATTTCATAACTCGAAAAAATTCACGATAATGTCGAAAAAACATTTATATACAAATGTAGTTTTAAGCGAACAAAATTAATTAATACGGGAGAACTACATTGAATTTTAGAATGAAATTTGATATACATTCATAAAAGCATACTGGAAAAAAATTATCAAAACACCTTGACTTCCGTAATGGATTTCAGTATACAAATTAATATAGTAATTAACTTATTGAATCAATTTTTCGATCCAAACAAACCTGATTTCTTGAGTAATTTCAATTCGCACGAATAGAAAATAACAAAATGAGAAAGATGAAACATTATTTTTGTTTATGACTCTATCTAACATCCATATGAATATGCAAAATATAGCTGCTTAAGGTAGCAAATTTAAAGGGTTAAACATATTTTTTATTCGGTTACTATTTGATTTTATTAGTTAGAGTTAATAGAAAAACATTTCAGCTGACACAATAGGAAATAATTGAATAAAAATCCATCTAGTGGAAAACTTATCCTTGAATTTCAAAAACAAAGAGTCCATTACGATTTAAATCATGTCATTTATTTACCTCTTTTATCTCAAAAAATTTAAATGGAAAACTTTTTTTAAGTTTTTTTCTATATAAAATATGAGATGTTACATGAGAACTTCCAATTCTGAGTTCTCATTTCCAACATTTTATGGGTTGATAGTTTGGTGAAAGGGGAGAACCAAATTAGGTGTCATTCTCGCCAACCAACCATTTCTCAAAATAACTCCAAATGACTCATAAATTCAAAAGGGACCTTAATCAAAGAAATCAGTGGATTGATAATATTTTATATTTTCTTGGACAGTTTTATTTGACAAGACAATTTTTTCGTCACAAGAATTACAACCTCAAAAACAAAGAAAAATGACAAATTAAAGTGGTTTCTCTTGACAAAATAATCTTATGACAAAATGCAATTTTTTTTTTGTTTATTTTTGAGTCATTCCTCTTCTGAAAATCATGTTGTTGTTGTTTTTTGGTTTATTTGTTTGATTAGTAAAGCTGAGTGAGAAAGAAAAGTACCAGATAAATTTCCTCTACTTACTCATTCCGATTAAAGACTTTTTTTAATTTATTTCTCCTCTGCCAGTAATCAATTCCCTCTGTAAATATCTAACGTTTCTTGCCTCATAAATATAATCCGTGCATCTAATGCCAAAAATTGTCCGACCATTGAAGCGCTTTTATGAATAACGAGATGACGATACGAGATATATTTTTAGTTATTCATTTATAGTTATTCAATGTTTTTTTTCTTTTACTCTTTTGGTAATAGTATTTGTTGGAGATATTTTTTTATGTTCTAGTATTTAAAATTGCCAAATTATCACATATAACAGGTAAAAAATGCAAGCAATTTTGAATTATAAGGTAAACATTTCAAAAATGAATCTCATTTTTGAAACCATTCCTTACTTATAATAAAACAGTAAATATTTAAAATCAATACTAATATTATAAATGTGAAAGTTTGGATGGATGATGATTTACCAAATGATAGATGGATGTTTGTTACTCAATCACGCCAGAACGGCTGAACAGAATTGGAGGAAATTAAGCACAAGGATACATTATAGTCAGGAAGAGAACATAGGCTACTTTTTATTCCGGCTTACTGAACAGGTTCATTTTTTATTAATTAAAAACTAACTTTCGCGCCAAAAAGCTCAGGCCACATCCCACCAAAGATAAGAAAAGCTCCAGTTTTTTATTCCAACAGAAGTAAGGTTAAGCTTAGCAGAATTTTGACGGATTATTTCAAAAGATTCTATTTATTTTCTTTGTGTTTGATGTATTTAAAATCAAATGTTGTTAATGAATTGATCTTTTGGATTAATTCTGTGCTTTCAAATTAAAAGAAAACAGAATAAGGAAATAACAATTTCTAATCTGCATTGCTTTATCCCAACTGGCGTGGATAAGTCAGACATGCGCGTTACATCAATTGGCGTTGAAAGTTCGCGCGTGATTATGACAACTGCGTTTTCATTTAAATTAAAAGCTTCAAAATTATGTGTGTAATACTGTTGTAGCTATCTCAATCTCGATCAATAAATAAAATGGATTTGACCTGATTTTAAAGATATACGGATTTGATTTGCTGTTTTGTTTTGAGTATACAATGATAATAAATTGTTTTTACGTTAGCTGTGTGTTTTTGTTATTAAATTGTATTTATGTTATATATTTTTCATATATGTTTATGCTTTTAAATGTATCGTTTTTTGGTTTGGTTTAATTTTTGTCATTGTTTGATAGTTTTTCGTACATATACATCAAAATGCTCACTCGAACAGAGTCTCGAGTGATAGGTAGTATATAATAACGATGTGAGAAATTTATGTGTATTCAGATTAGAATATTATGGCAAAAATAAGAATTAATGGCTGGATGGTCTTTATGAGCAAATCAAGAATATTGAGCAGGGAAATAGGTTGAATATAAACCGCAAATAAAAAAGTTTTTTTTCTTTCTTAATTTTAAAAGTAATATGTAACTTGCACTGTTTTTTCCTTTCTATTAAAAGGCAACAACAAGTTGTTTTACAATTCAAGAAAGATCTATTACAAAACATTTACTTGATTTTCAAAAAACTTTTTCATGAACTCCCAGAAATTTTTGGAATATTTGTGGAATATTTAAAAAGACCAACTTAAATTACATAATTGAAACTAAAAGTATCACTACTAATTGGGTATTTTCTTTACTCTTAGATCTCTTCAATTTTTTCAACTCAGTTTTAAAAAGAACCTTTTTAAATCAACTTTCAAGTCTTTTGTTCGTAGAATTATTTGTGAATAAAATTGTTCCTTTTCAGAGCAATCCAAAACTTTTTATAGCTTACTTAAAATCGTTTCGCTGATCTTTTAAAGTGATTAATTTTTTTCAGATAATCAGTAGAAATTAAATGATGTAATAGTTAAATCTTAATTACATTAAATCTTTTTCAGGAGTCTTGGGAAAATGTTCTACCAAATAAACTTTCGAATGTCCGAATTTTTCTCACTCTTTATTCTCATCGTTAAGCATACATGATATAAAAAAATTTATTACTTTGACAAAATGCATTAAATAATAAAATAAAACAAATCGTAGAAAAATATACTCGTTAAGTTGCATTTTTTGTATTTAATTGACATCAGAATCAGTTTTACATAAAATAATCGAACTGAATTTTGACTTTCGTAAGTGAAAAAATGTGTTACTTCCTTCAAGCATTAATGATAAAACGGTTTTTTTAAATACAATATTGTATTATTACAATATTGAAGCATTAACTGCAACACTATATTATTTCTATCTTTTATCCCTATTCCATTATTGTCTAATGGAAAATCTAGATTCATAAAACAAATTACACCCTATTGAAATATCAAACAAACCGATTGAATAAGTATAAAAAAGTGTATAATTTTAATTAGTTATTTCTTTAATTAAATAGAAATTATTTCAATGTGACTGCTTTATTATTCCTATTCCACGGTCATATGAACATAGATATATTGTTTGACAACGGATTCTAAAACCTTTCGCGTTTTTGCGCATTCGTTAGGATAGGTTTAATTTGACAAAATCTTAGTGTTAATTTAATTCTCTCTTATCTTAGTTTTAATAAGATTAAAATTAATATAGGTTTTAACGTAGTCTCATCCTTTTAGCTTCTCTGAAAGGATGAGATCTTTACATTTAATAATAAATTCCAGAAATGTGCATTTCTTCTGCGTCTCATCTCTTAGAGAGTTGAAATTGTCGATTATATTGAAAGGAACAGTTTACTGGTTGAAAAAAAGTTGCTTTGGATATATTCTTTTTTTTACTCCTTTACAATTATTCTAAACGTAGAAAAAATATTAAACTAAAAATAATAAGCTGCTGCTATATTCGCCAGTTATGTTTCGAAATATGCAAATGCAATCAGTTCTTTAATTTAATTTTAACTCTTTGTTGCTTTTCGTTTTTTTTTTTTTTCGAAATGTATGACAGATCTGATGGAACTTCTAACAAATCTTTTGTTTTTAAATAATAATGTGTAATCATACCTATTATTCCCAAAAATCTGAAAAGGATTATCTTAAGAATGATTATATTTCAACGAATTGAAGATATATTGAACAAAATGTCTTGTTACCATGAAAACATCAAACAAAGCGATTTCGAAATGAATGAATTTTTGAACCAAATGTCTTTGAAATTACGTTTGATCTAATTTACCCAACTTCTAGGAATTTTAAGATGATTTCACTAATTTCCTTCAAATGACATTGGAAATTTCCAAATTAATCTTTCCCATAATAATCTGATGGCAAATACGAAAGGTGCCATTAAATACTCAAGGTGGGGGAAAATAAAATTCTAAATAAATAAGCAGTGTAAGAAGTGAGCTCGGAATTGCATATCATCCCATTTGCATATTGCCTTAAAAGTTTAAGATACTTTAAGAAATCTCCCATAAATGAATAGGAAAGAAATCGTGAAAAAAAAGTATTATAACTTCATGAACGGTAATTTATTGGGCTATAAAAAGATGCGTTAACATCACAGTAATTGATATTGACTGAATCTCGAAATCACGGAGCTCAGACTCATCCGAGAAAGCTCTTGCGTGCTGAACTCATTTCAGAGTCAGAAAAAGAAAACAAGACGCCAAAGCATTTATTATATATGTTCATAACACAAGAGGGGCAACAACGATACCAAAGGCAGTTTAATGATGAATATAGAAGTGGCATATAGGCAATATGTGTACAAAACACTTAAAATAATTGGTTAATTAAAAAAAACTCCTTCTAAACAACGGCATGAAGAAAAATACTTTCAGAAGAAAGTCTAAAAATTTTTAGGTATGTCACAATTGCTGTTTGTAAATTCTCTTGGGGAAACATTGGTACTATTTAAGTGTTTGCTCATCTTATTTCTATCAGCAGAGGTTCCCAAGAGTACTTTCAGTCCATCAATGAATGTCACTTTAAGAAAGAGATCTAAAATAGAATTTAGAGCATAATCCCAAAACATGGAGATGCAAGAAGTAATCTGAGAAAAAAAAAATCATGTTAGAGCATGCAGATGCCTTACAAACGTCTTTTAATGGAAAACCTATCAAACATGTAGGGGTTACTTATCTCTAATAAAAGGATTTAGAGTGCTATTTGTTAAGGGATTCAATATTGAATAAAATATTGAATGGTAAAAAAAAATTGGAGAATCATTAAATTCGTTTAAATAACCTTGAGCGTGATTGTAACATGCCAAAATTAATTATTCATTATTCCTTTAATTAAAATTAATTCGTGCGCTAACAAATTAATAAAGTTTAATGAAAATGTTAATTATTGTATTCTGCAAATCTTTTGATTGAAAAGAAATTTTTAAAATTCTATAAAAATACGAAGTATTTAATCGAAATCAGAATTAACAAGTTTTGAGTTAGGATAAAAGGATTACCCTAAGCTGAAGAAGCATCCTTATTGCGATATTTTTTCAAATACTATTATTGTTGTTATTTCTCTATAATTGTCTGATTTTTCCCATGAAATGTCCCTGTTGATAATATTTGCATATTTGCTAATTAACAGATAATCTGAACTGATTTACTGATAATATTTGCCATGTTTGCATGTGTGTTTGGATTTTATCTTGTATCTGAGTGTATGATTAAAAAAACATTTTAATTTTATCTATTTTTTTGCAAATATTTTCTTACACTTGTGACTCCTAATATTTTTCCCAATATAACCTTATAGTAAAAGTAAGGTCCCTGAAAACTATATTTGTCATATTTACATAAACTTTAAAAAGTAATCTAAAAAATAGCACAATATTTTTACTTCTCAATTTATTATTATTTATTGTTATGCCACTAAACCACATTACAATAAAATCAATAAGTGAAATTAAACTGTATTTGATTTTATCTTAATTTCACACGATGGTGTTTCTAATTCTAATTCATCTAGTGATATCTATGAAGTCCATGTTAGTCCTGTCTATTGCAATTACATGTCAGAAATAACGACACGGAAATATACTTTAATAATTCACCTAGTGCATAAGGAGTAATCTGGTCTCATAAATGATTTCAGTTTAATTAGTGACCATTTATGTTTCATTTAGAGCAAACCCTTAAATAATTATACCGATTCTTGATATCGAAAACAAAACTGGTTAAAAGCATAAACCCATGATTTATCAACCATTTTGTGCTCTATCTGAACAAAAACGGGTTTTGATGGGCTTCAAATAAATGTTTCCAGTATAATAAAGAAATGTCCGTAAAAATTATGTCATAGGCTGCTAACAGATTCTTTTTGCCAAGAAAAGAAAATTACCTACAATTATTGTGAATTATTAAAAATAATAGTAAACATCAAATAGTTTTCCAGATTGCCAGACATTTATTTTCCCAGTTTGAGAAAGAAAGCCATCATTACGAAGAAAACCTTATTGTGCGAAGCTGTCATATCATGCTTCAGAGTCAGTGATGATTTGAAATCAGAATTAATGGTTAAATGCAGTAAAACATCAGCCTAATAAATAAAATTGATGCTATCCTACATTATTTTCTCTATTTAAGATAATGCAACCAACTGGAATTAGAATTGTATTTTTAATCAATTTCTCTCTTGCCACTTTTGTTGCATTTCAGGGCTGATGTTATCATTGGCAGTGTTTAAAATGTTTTGGAAAGTTCTTACAAATGACATGAGGATAAAATAATTCCAATTTTTTCCTTCGTATTTTTTATGATACGATAAATATGATTAATAGCATATAATTAAAGGCCATTCCACATATCCAGAATTGTGTAGAACGACAGTTCTGTTTTTCTTCGGAAATTAAATCTGTCTCAAATCAATAATAGTACTAACTTCAGGATTAATACTTTATTCACATACAAAGGGACTCATTTTTCACAATTGTCTTCTTCAGTCAACCGTACTCCCTTAAGGTAGGAGTACTTTTTTTCATGCGCCTTCAGGGAGACTTCAATCAGTTTATTGACACAGGAGATACTTTTTGAAGTTTCTTACCCTATGTTTGTTTAAATCCTCCAAAGACCTTGAAGAGAAATTCTCTAAATTCCAGAGACATTATAATTTCGTTTTCTCAATCGGGCCATTCAACGAATTAAATTATCTCTCACTCTTTTGGATTCTTGTTAAAATTTTATTTTTGACTGAAATAACTTTTGAATAATTTCAATAATTAATAAAATACTTTTTATTCCTCCACTCAAGCTCAAATACATTTTTTAAAACTTGTCGTTGATGAAAATCGATGTTAATACAATTTTCTTTTTTCAATTAATTATTCATTCGTTAAATTTAATTCGTGTTTAATACTTTAAATAGATTTTTTGCAGTTTTAGTGAAAACTGAAATCAGCGGGCAATAACTCAATTTATAAAATGCAAGGGATTTCAGTATTCTTCAATTGAAGGTGAAGAATTCTTGCAAAAATCAATCATTTATCGATACTTAAAAAATTTTCGATAATTATTTAATAAAAAGTAATTAAAAGGAAAAATTTCTTTGTTGACTTTTAAGTAGGAATTGAATTGAATTATTTTTATATCTTGTTTATGTTATACCTCTATTTATTATCTCTCCTCTCATATTACGTTTTTTTTTACTTTTTACTTTATTATTTCACTTACTTTATCCTTACAATATTTTGTTAGAATTTCACATTTCATAGTTTCTAAAATTTCACTTAAGGTATGTAAATCTTGCATTATGTTTTATTGATATTATTTGAAGTTTTAAGACACAAAAAGTATGAAATTTGATTATCTATTTGATTTATCTATCTAATTTTTTTCTATACCGAAGCCCATCTATCTATTTAAATCTACACGTATATCTACTTTGGGATAGTTTGATTTCTCTTCACTGTGTGTGTATAACTCACATTCTTCCAAAAGCTTTACCAGTTCTGTTCATTGTCTACATGTTCATTTGCTGTACATTCTGTTCATTTGCTGTCTACATCTTTTTATTTTAATTATATCATAGGGTATTAATTCAGTATTTTAAAAAATTTAGACCATTGCTTGGTTCTGAAAACCCCTTAAATACAATAAAATATCAAAAAACTTTTTTAAATCCTGTTTTATTTTGAAACTTACTCGACTTAAAAAAATAAGCCAAATCTTCTCATCCTAATCACAGAAGGGAAAAATATGCCAGGATAAAATATTGATATTAAAAGGGCGAATGACTTGAGTTTCAGTTTAACTAGTAAAATAAGTTGTTGTAAAATGTAGTTAAAATAATTTTTTAAGTAATTAAAAATAAAAAATTATAGAAAAAAATAATATTATTGAAAAAACAGTTTTTTTTTATAGTTTTAAAATGCATTAAAAATCATTTTTGTATTACAAAACTTTTGGCAGTTATTGCGGAATAACCTCAAAATTACGTTTCACTTTTTATTAAAATTCTAATTAAAATTTCGAATAAAGTATCTCAGGGGGTCACATCCTACCCTATGAAATATATATGAGCCAGGGTCTAGAATAAACTGTCTAATTTACAGAGCGGTAACTCGCAAACATACATTCATCTTTATTACAAGTAAACATTTTGAAAGAGATGATAATAAGAGTTCCTTCAAACAATACTAAAAATTATAATATTTAAATTTTTATTAAGAAATAAAGAATATTAATCTATGTTTTTAAAATATAGAAAACAAACAAAGTGCTTTGATGACTGTGCAACTATGCAATATATCTGCATTTGCTGCACAAAATCATTTCTTTTCTGGATAATGACTGCAAATCGGAAAAAGCGAAATTTTTTCTTTAAAATGCTATATGTTTAGAACGCAAATTTAAAATTATAGATGAGAAGATATTATGTAAGTAAGGAAACTCCTTTTAGAAATGAATACTAATAAATGGTAAAATTAACTAGCAAAAGGGATCAACACCTGTGACTGTGTGTACCTCTTTCTCCAGAGAATCTTCGATTCTTTCGTTAGTAATTTACGTATTATACATCGATTATACAGACAATTATCCAAGTTCAAGGTAAGAATATCATTAATTATTCCGATGCACGTATACACTGAGAGGAAAAAATTTCTTCATTGTTATCCTCTTGTTATTCAGATTGATGTTATTGTTATTCAGATTGATGACTTTACCCGGTATTTTATTTACAGAACTGTATATATTGATACTTTCAGAGTGAATTTGCCCTAATGTTTCTCAACTTATCAATTTAAATAGTATAAAAAACAATTTCTTTATCAAAATACTTATTCTGTTTGACATCACCGCTATTAAAGAAGCTATTTTAATCTTTTCATATTTAATATTTACTTTTAGAAATAAAAGTCTTCAGCAAAGTAAAATAAATAAATATAATAATAATAAAGTTTCAAATAATTCAAAAATTCAAATAAAGTTTCAGCAGTTTTTAACCTTTCAATAGCAAAATTTAAAAGTCCGTTTACTTCTTGAAAACTTGTTTTACCAAATTTACTAACATTTCTATTCGAAACGATTTGAAAAAAATAAAAAGTTTCGGCATGTGTTGCTGAATTCCTCTTAACTTGCAACCTGTGAAAAATCGTTTTCCTTTATATAGATCCCAATTTTGAATTAAATTTGCAAAAAAAATTGAATAAAACTTCCGATGCTCCAGAATTTGAAATGTGCTACTTTCGAATGTAACTCAAGAACATGTTGTTCTTTTCTTCAATAAGCAAATCCAATTTACTATCCTCTTGCATTTCACCTAGAAAAATGTTCTCTTTTAAATTCAGAAGAGTCGGCTACTTTACATTTTCTATCCAGAATATTTTCTTTTATGTGATCCAAAGCAGCAAACTATTTTGCTTGAAATTTTACCTTTCAAACACAAATTATTTTGGAAGGGGTGATAAAAATTAATTCTATTATTTCATTTTATTATACTTTTTGATTGAATTTTTCTCTAATATAAAATATTTAAAGCTGTTATACGTTCATAATATAATTATG